>BMAV01010479.1:67313-84160 GCA_019973955.1 Trichonephila inaurata madagascariensis | reverse complement strand
CTTTAATATATTACATTTGTTTTTATAGTAGTTTTTTTTTAAATCGAAAATCTGTGTAATCAAAGCTCATTCACCTTTTAGGGACCTTAAATAATGATAATTAATAGTTTTGATTTATAAATTTTACATCAAGGTAAAAAAAAATAAATCCCTTTCACTTGAATGTAATATTATTTTTTAAATAGTTTTTTTTGTAAATCTAAGCTCTATGTAATCAAGGCTCATTGCCTTTTTTAGCGCACTTATAGAATGGTAGTTTTGATTAAACTATGCTAATGTAACAAAAAACAAATCCTTCACCATAATATGTAAGAAAACATATGAAAAAAAAGTATCCCTCAACAAAATGTGTTGCGGATTATACTGCATAATATTGCGGAATATTACGTTATTATATGACGCGCGCGTCAGCGCCGTAATTATTGTTATTTTGGATGTCGAAATTGTATATTTTACTTCCGAAATTTCTAAATATTATCCTTAGCATTTTTTAGTCCGGAAATTTTCTTTATGTTCGAATGCTGTACATTTTAAAATTAAAGTTAATCTATTAATCTAGTTAATTTATTATTATTTTTAACACAATATTTTAAATTTAATATTTAGATGAATGCACTTATTAAATTGCAGTGTATTAACCACTTATCCGTTTTTGTCCTTACGCTGTGAGAGCACTGATATTTTAATCTTTCTATCTTTCATTTGTACGTATTTTTAACTCTTACAGTGAGATTATTAATTATAGTGTTTTTAAAAGAAGCAGTTTGATCATAGTAGTGAAATACTTCTCATTCGGGATTTTCTTTGAGGTGAAGGCAGGAATTTTTCTTTGAAGCTAGGAATTTGGATTCTTAAAAGTTTCAATAAGGTACTGCGGTCGACAAGATAATATGCAGTTTTTTGCTTGATAAAAGAGGAAGATTTAAAGATAATCCTAAGAAGTTGATGTATTTTTGTCCTGATTGCAATGTAAGACTTTGTATTACACAATGCTTCAAATTGTGTGTGTATTTATATACGGACACACAAACAAACCCCTCAACCACTTGAAAAAAGGTAAGAGCATAAATTTTTTTGTAAGTATGTGAGAAATTCTTTTAAGATACACGAAACGTTCTTTATAGCACGCAGAGTGCACTTTCAAAAGGGGAAAACTTAAATGTTTTTGTGTTCTACAACTATAAAACAAAAAAATAGCATGAAAACTTTAAAATTAAAAATCAACAGGAAATTCTTCCATTTTCCTAATCTATTAAGTATTATGCTTTGTTATATGCAATAAAAAAAATGCGCCTTTTCTTTAAACACTTTGGGCAAAAAAATTGACCAGTTAAGGTGTTAAAGCTATTAAACTCGGGTATTGACAGATTTTATAGTTTCTCTTCCAGTGAACTCGGTATTTTTATTTCAAGCTCTATTTTTTATCGAGCGATTAATTGTGTAATAAAAGTGTATTGACCTACCAAAGCATGAAAATCTTCGCTCCTCCTTACCACATAGAAACGAGCCTATTTTATAATGACGAAAAATGGAGGGAAAAAAAATTCTGTCTATAGACCAGCGGTTCTTAAACTATGGTCCGCGGTCTGGTGGACCTTATGCATTTCTATGGTGTCTTCGAAGGTCTTTCATTTTATGTTGAATTTCTTTTATTTTACAGACTCTGAAAGGTCTTGTGGAAAAATGGAAAATATATATATTGTTTGTAATATTTAACCCTCTAAGCGGTCTGCACTTTTAAGTCTTGCCATTCTGGAGATGCTTCAAAAATGCACCGCACATATTTTTTTGCTTTCAGGTAGGGTTCTCAAAAGCGATTGAGCCGTATTTTTAAGAATGCGGCTCGGCCGCTTTTGGGAATCTTGCTTGAAGGCAGAAAAAGCATCTCTGGAATGGCGGAATTTGACGCTCAGACCGCTTGGAGGGTTAAATTTCTCCTAATATTATTCTTTTCTTTCACTTTGGCACAGTGTATAGGTAAATTACAAGTGAAGGTTGGCTAGCCCTAAAACTTGTTTAAACCTACAATCTTGGTTCCTAAGGTCAAGAGTTTGTTATTATACTACTGTGCCTAATATTTCCTATCTTGAATAGTTATACTTAGGTTCTATAGCTATCTGTATATATATATATATAGAACTATCACTTTTTTATAAAAAATGTTCATTTAATTAATAGAAACTCACTACTAAAAATTGTGATACGGATTTTAAATAAAATGTGTACATTCTCAACGGGAAATAAAATATATTGCTTGAAAAATTCTGCACCATTAAAAAAAAAACCCACTTCGTTGGACAATTCACACAATTCTTTATTCCAAATGCAGTACTTAAAAGCTGTGCAGAACAACTGCTAACGCTTCTGTAATTACATTTTATCAAGTGAAAATGAGATGCATTATTACACTTATTCCGTCTCGGTAACTGCAAATGAGGTGCAAAAAAATGCTCCGAAACACACAGCAACAGGATTAATTCTATTCCAAAAATAAAATCCCAGCCACATCTAAATTGACACTCATTTTCTGCTTCAAAAAGGAAATGATCTGCTTAATTCTGGGTAAGATTAGCCCTCACGCAAGCAATCTCTTTGAATCTCTTTTTGTGACTCATTAAATTCCTGAGTACCGGGTACAACAGATGGATGGGGCAACAACGCAACATGCAGCAGTAAATCTTGCACAATACCTCTTTACGCCCTAATACAGAGATGGAGAGAGTGCGAAATATCGTTTCGGAATTACGCACGGGAAGCGGCAATTTAATTTAAAACCACGTTTATGGACGTCCTCTCATTATACTAAAGCCCCATAATTCGCCCTAGTCACCGTGAAGTTGAAATTACGCAGAGAGTTTCGCAGTTTGTGAGGCGGCTCTCTGCCGTGCAGCATTCTCGCAGTTGTCTTCAATGTAGGGATCGTGAGGAGTGAGACTTTTAGGAATATTGGGATATATATAGGAAATGCAATTTCCTCGGTGTAATTTAAGCAACGCAATGTGTATGTAATTAATTGCGTTGGAGTAACAGGAGTTTAATTCTTTGAGCATCAAGGAAATTAATCCGCCATTGAAGAATGGGGAATTTTCTCAAAGTATATTAAAGAATTTCATATTTAATTAAGATACCAAAGTCTATAAGGAGAATAAAATAATTAGATGCTTGTTTTAATTAAGATTTCAAATATTGTCTCACCCATGGATGTTATGATTAACTTTTATAATGCAATCAGATTCAAATTTATTAATGAAAGTCTAGGACATTGAAATAATTTATGAACTTTTATATTATGAACTGTGCGTTCAGATTTACATTTCATTATTCATTGCAGGTAAATGATATTTCGCATTATGAGGCTTTCGGTTATTTTGTAGGAACCAGAAATTGCTCGTGAATAATTGAATAATAGCAACGCAGTTCGTGGCGAATTTTGTTCACGTATATATTTTGAAATTTTATACTATTTTATTACAGAGAAATAAGATGGAGACTAGAATATTTATAGAGTTTTCTTTAAAATCTTTTGTTTGTGAAATTTAATATTCTTTTGTGCCAGAAGCAAAAACCCAATCTAATTAACAAAACCGTGATTAAATTCTTTTCTTATAAATTAATTCTGATAAAAAAATAGCTCATTTAAAATCAGTTTTGCGTACAAATTAAGATTCCGTGATTCTTTCCTCTTAACCTAGAGTTGGCATTTTTTATCGAATTCGACCTTTGGCTTTTTATTCTAAAATTAATTCAGAAGTATGCTTGAGATAATTTTCCTTAAATATCACTAATGAAAATCAATATGAGTAGTGATTGCACAATTTTTGCAAAAATTAAAAATTGGTTTAAAAATTTGTTTCGTGAAAAATTTGAAAATCGATAGATTTGTGCGGCAGTTAATAACTGTGCGCAAAAATTGAATACTTTAATAAATTAACATTTCGGCAATTTAGAAACAAATTAAATACTTTATGTTAAGAGATTATGAGAGATCGTGTTGAGCATTTGTTACAAACATAATTTTTTTCTTTAGAAGATTTTTGCATTTGACTAGTTGGACATTTTTTATATATATTACGCCAAATAGAGTAATTATCAGCCCTGTATATTTAATGTTCTAAAAATAATGTTGATTCATAAGAGAAATTGAAAATTAATCCATTTACATTGATTCATTCACCAAAGATGAACACTGTATTAAACCCAAAAGCTTAAAATTTAATGTTGAAACATGACAAGACTAAAAGCTAAAAATACTCATATATTACAAAATTGAAAGCCTAAGAATCAAAAAAGCTAATCTAGGGAGAAAGCAATCTTAATATAAGGACGTGAGCATACAATATATATATTAACTTAGGGTCAAGGTCCAGGCAGACGAGCAAGTGCTGTTTATTCGTAGTGCCTATTCTGAAGAGGAGTTTGTCTAAGTCACGCCATGGTTTTAACCTGAAATTAGTGAGGTCTAAAACGGCTAAACTCATTACAACAGTGTTTCTCAAACTGTGGGGGGCGTGACAATTCTACAAGGGGGGCGCGAGCCTATTGAAAGGTCGAGAACAAAAGATTGTTTAAAAAAATTATTAATTTACTGAAGGTAAACAAACAAAATACATTCTCTGACATAATAAAAATAAAATACACATTTACTCTGATATAATACACTTATATAAATATATCAATGCTACTCAATGTATTTTATAGTTAATTTAACAATTCTAAGTTAAAAACAAGTTTATTAATTACCAGTGACCTATGTGGGTTTGTTATATATATAATTTATAACAAAAAGTAACACTTATCTTGATAATTATTTTTGTCCGGTTTATAATTAAACCTTGACTGCCGATCATAAGTTTCGCGATTCGCTTCCCTATGCCAACTGTTTTCCACGTAGGCACGCATATATGATGTATTGGGGGAGGGGGAGGAATAAAGGAGCAAAAATAATCTGGAATAAGTAAATCCTTCGCAAACATTTTCAAGGTCCTTTTATTGCATTCTAAAGTCTTGGAATAATTTTACGGATAGCAGTGCACAGAAAAAATCGTACTTCAGAAAGACGTATATATAAGTCTGGAGGAATAAAGGCTTTGGCTTAGCGAGACGTTTATACACATGGGGCCGTTTACATTAAGAGGTCAAAGTATAGTATTATTGAATTCAGTACATTGTTATTGTATGGGGGGGGGCGCGAAGGAAATAATGATTGAATATTGGGTCGCGAGTATTGCAACTTTGAGAAGCACTGCATTACAATAATTCACAAAAAATTTCCAGAGCTTATCCTTAGATGCAAATAATAATTCTGTGTTGTATGCCAACATAATATTTTCTCGCACATTTCTTTTAAGGGCTCACAGGACCCTTAACACATATCTGTGCACTCGATAAAAAAACATCCTTCTTCAAACCAATGTAACTTTGCAAAAAAAACAAAACAATAATTTGAAATTTTTACCGTATGATAATCATATATATTAACAATAGTTATTAAATTTTCAGAGAATTTGAGAAAAAAATCTAAAAGTTATAAAAAAATAAAAACTGGACAATTATTCAAAAGTATGAAAATCTGTATTTTACACCGCGCAGGATTCTAAAATACAAGATTTACAAAATTAATTTTACTTGGTATAAAAAGGTTCACTTTTGAAGTTATACTCGCTTTTAAGAAATTTAGAAGAAAAAAAATAATTTTTAATACAATTATAACGAAAATTTTAAAATTTTAAGAAAAAAGTAAATTAAAATTCAAATAAAAAAATTATATTAATTTTTGTTTGAAATTTGATGTATAAGTTATGAAGAGCCTTATTTTGAACACGTGTAGAAAATTTCATATTTATATCAGAAATAGTTTCTGAGAGATCCTGCGAGGAAGCTAAAGTTTTTTGTTTTGCGAAAAGTGAAGGTAAACATAAGAAAGAGATAGAGGGTTTTTGTTTAAATTTCACTACTTATTTCTCAATTACTTTGGAAGATTTTACAGTATCACACAATTATGGTACAAAAATACTGAGGCTTTAACATATATTTTTTTTTTCAAAAAATTGAAAAATTCGCAATTTAAGAGTCCTGTGAGCCCTTAAGGGAATCCAAATTAATGGGACTCTGTTAAATAATACCTTCTCCTCAAAAATACAACTGCCCATATTCTTCTATGGTTTGAATCAAATTTATTTTATTATTTCACGTCATTTTGAGCGGATGGTCAATTTAAGAATCAAGTTGTTGAAATGCACTTATCTGTTACTTCTGAATACATATAAATACAGAAAGCTGCAAATTGTTCAGCCAACGAAACAAGTTTTCAAATAACGGTGATTGAATGATCAATAGTTGACAATGACATGTAATAATAATAACTTTTTATTCTTATATAGGTTAGTAAACACTAAGTATTTAGTTGGTTGAATCAAAATGAGACATGCGTAATGTGGTTAAAAGTTGTGATGAGATTTTCTATAGGTTTGACAATCTACAAAATCTATCAATCAAATATATCTGGTTTCTGTCCCTCATAAAACTAATTTTTCGAAAGCAGCTGTAAACAGATTTGTTTATAATAACTACTAAAATGAATCCTGAACTGAATATTTTTATTTTTATAGTATAAGTCAAAGAAATATTTATTACATGTTATTTAATTATTCTCAATTTTTTTTCTAAATAGTAAAATAAAATATATGGTTTGTTTTTTTTAAACCTTAATAAGTTTAGTAAGTGCACTCAGTATAAAAATGAAATTCTGAAAAATTTATTTTCGTAAATATACGTAACTACACTAAAAATCTTTATTCAATTTAATAATATGGAAATATTTTACAGGTGTTTTGAATTAATTTATGCATATGAAGAATATTTAAGAAAACACTGTTTTTAGTTTCGTAAATCTTGATGCAATTAAATTGTAGGGTGCATCTAGTTTTTAGATATATTTACTTTACGTCCTTATTATATGAGATTATACATCAAAAAGGATATTTTTAATAAAACTAAACTATTTTTGTATATTTTTACAAGATATTGAGGGTGTTTTTCTAGTACAAGTTTATTTATTAGAAGCATCCGAAAACAAAATATTTTTGCATGCAAATTTTATTTTCCAAAATAAAAGATTATGGAATTTTCCTCATTTATTACATTAAGTAGGTACTAAACAATTTTTTTATGTTAAAATCTGCATCATGAGAAAAAAATTATTTGTAAGGCATAATCAAGATATTGAAGACATTATTTAATAAAACTATATTAAATAAAATATGCTTATAAATTCATGAAAATAATAAAGAAATATCTTTTTTTTTTTTATGATTAACCTTGCAGTTATTGATAAAAGTATTTAATGTGCTTCGTACTAATATAGAACGTAAGATAAACACAGAATGCTGCCAATATGCAAATAGAAATTTAATACAGAAATAGGGTTAAAAATTAGTTCTTATCAGTGAAACAGTTTTGGATTAAAAAACATAGAGACATTCGAAAATTAAGTTAGGCTTCTATATTGAAGAGAACAATAAGAAAAAGAAGAAAAAAGAATGAAAAGAAAAGCACTAGCCTTAACATAAATTAGAGAGGAGACACAAAATGTTATCTTCACGAAAGCATTCTAATTAAGTGTCAGCGAATTCAATCAATAATCAACCTGAAGACTGATTAAGCAATGTGTGGCGGTGATGTAATTTCTTAATAAGATTTAAATTCTCGTTAATTTTTTTGCCCTCGAAAGACGTTTTGATTAAGCAGTTATAATCAAGGACTTCTAATCAAAAGTTTGAAAGTGTTTTTGTTTTCGGAACGGAGGCCTTAGCTTTCTTTGAACCCATGGAAGGTCAAATTAAAATAAGTCAAGTGTGAATTAGTTAAAGTAAACACGATGGCTGTTGTTATCTAGAGTAAACATTTTGCAACATTTCTGATAAAAATTTTAAAAAATTGGATAATAACAATGGATAATGAAATAGAAGCGAATGTGGATAGTTGATAGAATGCTTATTAGTGTAAGTTAATTAAGCGAGCATAGTATTTTAGTATCTTTTATTAAATTATAATGCTTTAACACTGAAATATCTGAAAAAGGAACAATGGGGGGAACAATTGGGGTGGTGCTTTTATAATGATTTACTAAAATTACTAATAATTTATAGGTATACATTATGTATCCTAATAATTAAAGATCATACTGGTAATATCATGAACTTGATGATATTTTAATTAAATTTTTTGGTCAAAAGGGAAACGGAAGTAATAGGAGAAATTACTACTCATTGTTTGAGTCGATATGCTTAACATTCATATCAAATTGGTATCACATTATATTTTGTTTTTTACTATATTAAATATGTTCTATTGTTATAAATGCATGTACCCGTATTTCATTTGAGGATTCCTTTTATAAAGTTAATAAAGTTATATTGTGTAATCTGAAAAGAATATGAAAAGAATAACTTTAGCAATAAATACATATGTACTTTCAGAATTTACACATATTTATAGAAATGAATGAAATACTTAATATAAATTTGTTTATTAATTTATTGTGTGTGTTTTCTAAAGTGTTTGCTAAAAGCAAATAAAGAGAATGATTTGATAATTCAAAAAGTTGTTCAATTCTGATCAATTAAAATAAAATAAGAAACTGAAAAAAAGTAAGATAAATTAAACTATACTTCGAAATCCATAGTATTGCTAAATGGAAAAGGCTATTTATTACTTCTTTCGAACTACAAAAATTTATGTAATGGATACCAAATTTATAAGCACAAGCCTTTTTAAAAATTGAACTTTAATTATTCTTAAAGGATAATTTTAAATAGCATTCAACTAATAAGCCAGAGAAAATATTTTTAGGAAAAATCAAAAACAACTCTACAATGCTATGTAATAAAGTAAAAATTAAAAAACAATAAACAATATTAATTTAAAACTAATTGCTTAAGAATTTGACATATTAAGAATTTACAAATTTTGTGCATAATTTTGTGTATAGTTTTCTTTTTTTCATAATTATATTGTGATCTGTTTATAGATATATCATAATTATGATGTTTACATTTTCTGAAAGGTTTTCATGAAACACCAGAAAAGTCTTGTTTATAAAAATAAACGGATGCAAATCTCAAGAATTCAATTTGATCTTAAACACAACCGAACTACAGAAAAAAAAATCCCCTCCCAACAAAAAGCATTTCCTTCTGTAATATTCGAGATTTGAAAGCTTTTGAAAACATGTTTGTAATTGGCCTTAAAAGCCGCAGAATGGAATTTCCCAGAGCTCCGAGCATACATATGTGTTCCCATTCACCTTTATTCAACGGACATTTTTGAGAATTTTTGAGTTGAAATTGCTGAGAATGATGAAGAATCATCGGAATTTCGCCGCACGGTGATGGTTTTGGCGAATTTCTTGGTGCTTTCTGGGTTTAAGCGTGGGTTTTCGAAAACCTATGTTCAGTGGGGACCTTGGGAGTGGTCACAGCTGTAAACTTTCGAATTTTCATAGCCTTGCTGGAATTCACAATTAAGTTTCGACGGTTCATGAAGGGTGAAATTTGTTTTGAAGGGAAATGCAGTTGCGCACGAAGTGTCGACCCTTGTTTTATGCATTGAACAATAATATTCTCGACTTATTTGCTTATTAAAAATATTAATTTCTCTTTTTTTAAGGCATAAAGAACACTTTTTTTTTTTGCAGTGCACATGTTTATTAGAATTAGATAGGTAAATGAGGCTACAAGTTTTTTTTTTTTAACTATTGACGGAAAAATTGGAAACTGCATTTATATTAAGGTATCCAACTACGTTCGGAACCGTGGTTTTGCAAAAGCGTATAAATGGATAATATTCATGATATTTAGTGTCACTTAGATTAGAAAATGTATATATAGTTGTTTTAAGAATAGTATTATAATAAAACATTATTTAAGTACAATATTTTGACAAAAAATGAACATAGAATGACACATTTTCAAAATATTCTCCTTTTGTGAAAAATGCTTCTATTATAATAATATTTTGGCTGTCTATAGCTCAGACCTCTCTACAGAGGCTCAACTAGAATTTTTGAAATATGTCACTTAGAAGTGGGTTTATCCATATTTTACGCTAACTGAGGGGAGCAATTTTTAGAAAACAACGCCGAGAATTATTTCAATTGGTGGTAACTGAAAATAATGTGAATTTTTCAAAAATTCTACTTCAGACCCTCTGGAGAAGTGTTTACTTTATATAAGCGAAATACTATTATTTTAGAAGGATTTTTTTTATAAAAGGAGAAAATTTTGAAAGAAAATTAATGTAAGTTAATTTTTTGCCAAAATATTGTATTTAAATATTTTTTTTGTGAAAATGTCCTTAAAACAATTTTATGCATGTATTCTAATCTAAGTGAAACTAAATATCATAAAATTATCCATTTATGTGCCTTTTAAAATCACGTTTCGAACTTAGTCGGATACCTTAAAGCTAAAATTACTTGAGTAAAAGTAGCTGACGCGACTGCATAGTATTTGCATCCTCATAGTTGGCCTGAACAAAAATCTATAACCAAACGGGAAAAAATTGGCCCTTATATGGGAAGGAAACAAAAAACACTCTTATATGGTGCAAAATAAAATTGCCTTTGTGAAATTCAGTGGATTTCTTGGTGGAATACATTTTTATTCAGCTAAAAAGTGTCCGCTATCCCAAAATCAGATATCAGTGGGTGCTTCAGATGGCTAGCGTCGAGGTCTAACTGAATGTCCACTTTCCATTCGTGCTTTTTGAAATCGAGTGAGTCTTGTAGGAATATATTGAAGACAAATATATTAGGATTTTATCAATACACTTTCAAAATAATACGCCTTTCACCTTGATTTGAAGTGAATAATACTATTGCATGTCCACATTTATTTATAAATTAAGCGATTATATATACATCCTTTTAAAAACATGTTGATGTATATTTTAATATTCCACGAAATATACAAAAAAAAAAAAAAAAAAATTAAAGTACCTTCAACGGAAAGTTATAATCTTTTTTTACTTTGAATGTTTCAATAAGGTTACTAACTTGTTTATTCCAATATTAAATTTAATTATATTACTGACATATTAAATGAAATAATTAAAATATTATTATAATAAGTTAATATATTAAATGTAGCACATGATATTAATAAATTAAAGGGGTTTATTAAATTAGTAAATCAATACTGACATATTAAGTTAATTAATTACTGTAAAATACGGCGTATAACATGTACACATGAACACAAAAAAATAAGATTGAAGTTTAAAGATGCGCGTTATACGCCGGGTATAAAAATGAGAACTTTAAAAATAATAATAAAAAAAATAAAGATGAGCATAGAAAGAAATTAGGCTTCTACATATATCGAAATACTGTTTATTTAAAAGAAATAACATTCCTTATGAACTTAACGAGTTGTAGTTCTAAAAGTAGGCTATATCTTTTTAAAGCTTGGAATAGTACCTTGAATAAGTTACTTTAAAATATAAAAGCCTTTTTCAGATTTCTTCGTAAAAAGGTTCGCGCTTTTACGAAGAATATACTTAAAACTTAAAAATTGCAGCTTGAAAGTGTATATGTGTGTTATACGGCTGTGCATGTTATATGTCGGATTTTAAGGTAAATATGTAAGAATATGACAAAAGTAAAACAATCGATTTGAGTTGAAATTTTAGCCTTTAGTTTAATTAATATGGAATAACATATTTATTAAACTACAGTTAATCCTCCTTTTCTAAATATATATGTATATTGCGCTCAATAATTTATGTGAAATGTTATTGAATATACTAGCCGTTGTCCACTTACTTTGCTGGTTATTTCAAGATGTTGTATGTATAATGTTTTCAGTTATTGATGCCTATAAATTCTACCATTTACTTTTAATAATATTCTAAAACATTATTACTTTTCTCTTTCTTGATTCAGAAAGCACATGACTTAAATCTCTAGAATGGAAGAATATTTATTTACTACTCCACCGTAAGCTCATGTCATTGAGTGTCAATTTCTGAAAAACGCATTTTTGCGAATCTCTACTTAAGAAAAGAAACACATTGTCAAATTTCAAGCCCGTTCGTTCAATAGTTCTAAACGGGACTTTTTTATCCTATATTCCCTTTAACCCTTCCCCCTCCGTACTTCAGGGCTGATTTTCGTAAATCCCGTTCTTAGCGGATCCCTACTAATAAAAAAAATGTGCCTGGCAAAATTCTTTGTTGTTCTAAATGCTCAAAAACGAGAATTTTTGCCTATGGTGCCCCTGTAGTATCTCTTGGAAGTTAAATTTCGTATAACCCATTCTTGTCATATCTCAATAAAAGAAGCATGCCTGATAATTTTGAATAATGTGCGTCAAATACAAGTACTTCCAGAATTATTGAGATGGGTGAGTGTGAGTCGCTTTTCTAATACATACAGGGAAAAACAGATGTAACAATCGAATTATTATCTTTGTTTGATATCCACTTTTTCAATAAAACAGAAATTATTAATATGTAAATAAAATTAATCAATATAAAATATATAGTCAATTCAAAATTTATAATTGTTAGTCAATAAAATGTAAACTACTTTAACTAATTTAAGTAATGCAGTTGGAAATTAAATCACAGTGGCTGAGTGGTATTGTATCGCGTTTCCACTCTTAAGGTTCGGGGCTCAAATCCCAGGCTTGGCGAGGTCGACTCAGCCTTCCATCCCTTCCGTTAGTCGATAAAGGAGTACCAAGATTGCTTGGGATCTAGGGGTGTCTTGTCAGACATATTACCTGATCAGAACATCTGCTCATGCACCTCAGGGCATCAATCACGTATGCTGAGTTGGGCATAGTAGGCCTTAGTCTTCATGGACTGTTGCGCCACTGAGTTAAGTTAATAGATTAACTTTCTTTTAATTTAAAAATTTATTTCATTCAAATATAAAGAAAATTTCTGGACGAAAAAAATATGGATAACGCGTCACTCAATAAGTCCCGGCCTGACATATAAAAGGCGATGCCTTCTAATTTTTCTAAGCATAACCTAGTAGTACTAACTTTCAAACGACATGTGTCGAAATTTCATGATAATACCTTGTTTATTTAAAAGTTACAGGGGTTTAAGTAAATTAACTTTTATTTGCTTAGAAACCATGGATGAAAAATAATTTTATGTGTTAATTAAGCATTGCCTTTTGATAAGAAATACTGTTTAAGCAAAACAATTGCTATATAAGTGTTATCCGGACTCTGCTCCAACGCCAACAACCATTAAGAGGTGGTATTCTGACTTCAAACGTTGCCACACAGACACAAACGGTGCTGAACTCTCAGGTCGCCCAAATTCTGCAGTTATTCCAGAAAACATCAAAATAGTCCATAAACTGGACACTGGGGGGTTTCACGTCAGACTGACAACTTGACCGAAAAACAGCACATAACCTAAGTCACAGAAGGTCTTGGCGCTCATGGACCTTTGCACCACTTAGCTCAATTCAGTTGGAAATAACTTACAATATTAATATGTCCATTAAGAAGTCTCATGGGTCTTCACTTTCTCTAGTGTCATATACAAACAATAGTCAAATATATATAACTCTTTGAAATTAAAATTAAATAATTTGAATCTTTTTAACTTTATTTATAAGGAGAATGGGGCTTCAGAAAAGTGTAAAATGTTTGAAAAATAATCATAATTTAAAAAATTATAAGCATATGAAAATAAGAAACATTTCTATAAGAAATATTAATTCAGTTTAACATTGCGCATGCTATTTTCTAAAATAGTAGCTTTAATTACTCTAGCAATAAGTTCATTTATAAATTTAAATGTATCATTATTACTCTGTAGTGTTTTTATATAAATAGAGTAATAAATTATTTTTTTTAAAAAAATAAAGAAAAAAAATTACAATTCCAAAAGTTTTTCTTAAAATTTCAATATTTTTCCAATATTTTGGAATACAAAAGATATATTATTATTAAATTAAGTAAGGTTTAAAGAATATAATACATTAAAAAATTCTGTTAAGTTTTACAAATATACATCAAAGGCTACTATTTTAGAAAATAGGTCGCAACGCAAAAATTAATTAATATTTATTACAAAAATATTTCTTATTTTCATATGCTTGTAATTTTTAAAATTATGATTATATTTCAAACATTTTGTACTTTTTTGAAACCATAATCCTTTGTAAATATAATTTGTAAAATATTCGAATAATTTAATTTAAATTTAAAAGAATTATACCTGTTTGAAAATTGTATATATTTTCACCCTTCGAGACAAAATTAACACCCCTGAGACACTAAAGACGGAGTCTAAAAATTCTGTAGAACAATTAACCAACACATTTTATAGTTTAGCTTGATATAAAAATAAAAGTTAAAATATTGATTTTACCTCATTCTTCCCTCAGCCAAAATGGGATACAAAATATATTTTTTATTTTGTAAAATAATGAAGAAAAACTTAAAAAGTGTCATTTTATTCTGGAAACATTTCCTTTAACCTCGGACAAAACTAAATTAATTCTGTCAGTTGAAAACCGAAGAGTCAAAACATATTGCCGGGACAGTTCGTACTTAATACAATTCCGCGAAATATTGTCCTTAATTCGGATATATTTTCCTCCGACATGCGTCTTTTCAAATAAACATTAAGTCGAACGCAACGTATAATGCCTGAATAAATTCTATTCCTCCTTTCTCAGTTTAAGAACAGCCATTAATCAAATGTCAGGGGGATTAAGAAAAAGTTATTTCAAAGTCCAGTGAAGATCTTGCAAGTTACACAAACCGAAAGAAAAAGAAATATTAGATTCTATTCTGTTGTAACCTTTTTTCCCTCCTCCTCAGTCATTGTTCGTACAATCCACCAGGTTAAAAACCAAAGACATGAAGCGGAAACAAAAGAAGCATGTGTCATGGACAATTTAAGTATACTTATCTCGGCACATCGGATTGAAAATTCCTGAACTAGTATCATGAGAAGGAGGAGCATTGCATTGTTGGATAGAAATATTTGCTTGGAATTTTTTGTATGTGTTTACTTAGAACCTCTTTGTTTTACTTCTGAATGAGAGATGGGTTTATGGGAAGTGAACCGAGAGAAACCCCGAATAAAAAGGTAGGGATTTCTTGTTAGTTCACACAATAACGAAAGAATGGACGCTTTGCTATATTGTACTTTATCTTTTGTTAAACATTTTACAAAATTAAAAACTTTAATGTTTTCTTTTTGGTTTGAAAATTTAATTGGATGTGATTTTAACTATTCAAATTTATAAAGAAATCCTCTAAATTTCTCAAGAAACTAATGGTTAAGCTCAAAATTAATCAAGCAAATGGATATTCCGTAACATGTAAGGAACTATCTATTAATATCGAACATAGAAAAACATCGGAATTGACTCCATATTTTTTGTATGTCATTCTTCTTTTTTTAAAAAAAAAAATTTGTAGCGATATACAAACCAACAGGAACTTTCAAAATGTTTTATTTGTAAATAAAAATCGTTAATGAAAGAAAAGTTTCATTGAAATTTATTAAAATAGAGTTGCATTCATAAAAGTATAAATTGTTCTCAAAATTTTTTCACTTATGAAGTATAAGGTCTTCTAAACAGAAGCCCTATTTTTTTAAATATATGATTTAACTCCTATAAAAAGCAGCGTATGCATAATACGAAGTACATTAAAATAACTACTCTTTATATAACAATATTGGAGCTAAGAACCAAGATAACTCTTTTAGGTTTTTTTATCCAAAAGTACTGGACAGATTTTTAATGGAATTACGCTTGTACACATGTTGACGTAATGCAAAAAAAAATTAGCAATTATGATACAAGCAAATATGTGATTCATAATCATGAATGCACTTCATCATAGGAAGATGTCATAAGACGAACCAGAAAGTGAACTAATATAGAGTATAGTCTCCTATTGCATTAATAGTTTTATTACGCGAATTTGTTCTGAAAATGAGAGAATTAATAAGTTATTAAATCAATCTGTCTCGCTGTACAGCAACTCGGTTATAAAGTCTTGGAGGTTTCTAAGATAAAGAATCGAGTTAAAGTTTCCCTCACAAAGGCATCTTAAATATGTTTGACATAGTTAAAATCTGAATATTTAGATGGCTAAAAAAATCTATTCATTTCTTAGTCCCACATTTACGCAAATTTGTTAACCAATTAAATCCATTGTAGACGAACATAATCATTCTTAAAATTAAAATAAGGGTCGACTACATGTCTAGGCGATCGATAAATTAATTGTTCACTTATGTTACATTTCAAAGCAACACCAGTGCTCAGTGCACCAGTGGAGCTCATAAATTTGAACCTCGATCAAATGACAAGGAATATATATATAGTCCCCATTTTATCTAGAGTTTAGCATAACTCTTAAGGAACTCAAGAGAATCAATGAAAAACCTAGAGCATCTATGTTCTTCAATTGATTTAATACGTATGTAGTGGTTAGAGCCTGGTACCTTAGGTTCGTAGCCTAGTAATATATCCACTAGACAAAAGTGATCATCTCTGTCCGGAGGCTGTTACTGGCTTATTTAGATACCGCTACATTACCCTCCGACCAGTGTGAGTCGGTGGATCGGTAAACGATTTTTTTAAAAAAATTATTTTATTTTTATTTTTATTATTATTTTTATAAATTTATTTTCTTTTTATTTTATTATAATTTTTTTATATTTATTTTTCTTGCGGTAGATGGCGCCAGGACAGTTCAGCAAGTTGGTTTTAAAAATTCAGCCAAGGTCACCGATGTAGTGGTTAGAACCTGGTACCTTCAGATTCATAGCTTAGTAACATATCTACTAGACAAAAG
>BMAV01010479.1:25212-64126 GCA_019973955.1 Trichonephila inaurata madagascariensis | reverse complement strand
CAAACAAATATACATGCGTAATTATATGTATACATACATAACACTGATACATATACGTATATAAGCAATAGTACATGAACGCAACCATATCCAAGATTGCTTACACCAATTATCCAATCTAAGAACTGTTTATATTTTATATTAGCATGTATTTTACTTCAGTTATTGAATGGATTTCGATCAATTCACTTCATTTTAAAACATAGTTCTAACTTTAGAAAAATTCCTGTGTACGTTTTATGTATGCTTGCAGTATGAATTGAAACTTAGAACTAAAACTATAGGAGTTGTTCAAAGAATTTCTACTGCTTTTTGTGGAAAGACAATCCAGAGACATTTATAGTAGATATTAGAGAGAGAGAGTTATATTAACAGAGTAAAACTAATATTGATGAATATCTTGTACATGTTAAAAATTTTCATGTAATATTTATTCTTAAAATGTGCATTTTTTATTTGTGTGTACAAAATATACTGTGCATCGTTAAAAATTTTGAATGAATTCAACATATATGGGACTATAAAGTTTATTGAAAATATTTTAAAGAAACAAATTAAAAAAAAATAAAGTGTGCTCATGTATTACTGTCGACCCATTTCGTCAAATCAAAAGACATTGCCAATTCAAAAAAATGTCGCCAAATGCTGTCATAATTATTATTGTGTTCGAACATTTGCAGAATGGCTTTCAATATTGGCTGTATATTGAGGCATTTGGCGATGTCTTTTTAATTGATGAAATTGGTAAAAGGCATAATACGTACCTTAAAATACGGCGTATAACGCATGCTTTTTACACAAAAAAATAATGTCGAAATCTGTGGATGCGTGTTATACGCCAGGTATAAAATGGGAGCTTTAAAAATAATAATTAAAAAAAAAAGAGGCGGAGAAAAATTAGACTTCTATATATATCGAAAAAGTGTTTATTTAAAATAAATTTCATTTCTTATGAACTTGTAAAGTTGTAGCTCTAGAAGTATACTATTTTTTCCTAAAGCTGGAAATAATACCTCCAATAAATGACTTTCAAAATATAAAAGCATTTCACACGTATATTTTAGGTTTCTTCGTAAAAAAGAAGGTGCGCGTTATACGACGAATATACCTCAAATTTAAGAAATATTGCACCTTGAAAGTATAGATACCGGATACACATAGATAGATCCGGAAAAAAAGTATGGTTCTTTTAAAAAACGTACTACTTGGTTTAAACACATAAATTTTCAAGAACGCTATTCAACAAATAGTTAATAAATAATTAAAAAAAATTAATTTTATTTTAATTTAAAAAAAAAATATCACACTATCAGACCTCATTTTACTTTAAGCGATCTTTTCTAGCAATCATATGTTCCATACAATTACAAGTACAGCAAAATAAAACTATAATAATTATAGAATGAGTTCTGCAGAAAATATTATTGTTGTTAAAACAGTTTGATTGTAACATATAACATTTGACGAAGATCATTAGAATAAATAATTTAGAAATATTTTTATAATCTAGAAGCAATCATGTTATAATAAAGCGTTTTACTTTTTGTGACACTTACATATAGAACAGGGCTTTGATTTCAAACAAGTCTGGACTGTTCAGTAACTGGAAAGAGTTCTCAAAATTACATCTTTATTTAATTTATCTCCCATGTAATTCGTTTCAGCTTCTAATGAATAGAATCTTTGGAACAGCGGATTTAATCAAATGTAGCATCCTTAATGGTTCTAGATGCACCCCAAGCTTTTAATTTATAGTCTAGCTCTAACGTAAAGGGAACTAATTTCTTAAACAAACATCATACTTAGACACTGCTTCATTCTAATGGAAATGAATGAAAGATAGCTTCAGCACACTATTACTTAAACAGTGGAATGCTTGTATACCCGCCTTTACAATTTGACGAAGGATTATTTTTCCCAATTAAGTTCAAAATTAATTTCACTCCATTTGGAAGCGAAGTTGGAGGTTGTAATTTTCAAAACAAATATTTTTTTACAACATTTTGAATGAAAGTTTGCTTAAAAAGTAACATGTGCGAGTGTCTTTGACATTTCTGTTTGTGCAAAAGTTAATGAATCTTTCAAATTTGAAAGATATTTCAATGTCATGAAATTTTACTATTCAGTTGTATGAATCGATGTAAATGGTTACATGAAAAGAATGTTATTGAAATACTGATTTAAATTAATTTCTGGAAATTATTTGATGTAACGAGTTTTCAAAAGGAAGATCTTTCTCAAGTTTTTGATATTTAAAAAGGAATGATTATTAAAATATTCATCAATGTAGAATTCAAGAATTGGTATTTACTTGTAACTGTATATTTGGGTAGATTTATTAATCGGTCTTGTACCTTAAGGAAACATGATACAGTTTACAAAGAAATATTTAATTCAATGCTTTTAACAGATTATTTGGTTGTACCTTATGAATATGTATTTTGTGAAGTACATATACATAAGGGAATTTTCCTTTTTTTTTTTTTTTTTTTTTGCTCAAAATAACCTAAAAAGCAAACCAATTAATTTTTTTAAAAAAAAAAAATTGAAATGATTTTTAAAAAAAACTACTTGTTTTATAATAATAGACGTTCACACATAGAATTTGTCTCACCAGTACGTCGAAATATGCATAACAAAAGTTGGTTTGGTTTTTGTGATAACAGATTCGTATTCATAAAATAATTTTTTTTTATGAATGCTTATTGAAAATCCTTCGAAAAATGTATGAATTCTAAATTCAACTATATTTTAAAAAATAGTATTGCTTTGATTCAGAAATGCACATGAATTGCATTAATTGTAATAAATCAAAGCATTTGGCACAATAGAAAAAAGTCTCCCAATTTGAAATGAAGAACTAGTTTTTTCAGAGATAAATAAATTTAATGTTTTTATTTGATATTGGAATGTGAATAAAAGCAAACATAAATGTTATCATATCTCTGGGCTTTTTTTAATTTGGAACTTTCAAATTTCGATAGATTATAGAAAAATATTTAAAAAACAACTTTACTAAAAAATTTTCATTTGAATTTTGACTGATTTTGTCAATTGAATCGGGCTCCCTTAATATTGTGATATATTTTTTTTTTTATCTTAAACAATATTTTCAGAAATTGATAAAATTTTCATTCATCCTATTTTTTATTAATATACATCTATGAACTTTACGCTTATTCAGTTTTTTGTTACTTTGAAAATAATCATTTAAATGATTCAATGAATAATGAATTCTGAAACTAGTAATTCAATGCATTATGTTTTATTTTTATAGTATATTTTTTATATATTATATATATATTTCTTATATGTTATATTTATTTTAAAATATAATATATTTTTATACTTTATTTATATTTTTATTTACATTTTTAATGCTTTTTATATTTTTATTTTTTTAAATATTTTTTATCCCCTTATATATTTTTTTTGTATTACTTTCATTTAATCATTTATCTCTATGCCCTCAAGTAAAAAAAAGAATTATATCATATATTTCATTTATGAAGTACATGTCATTTTCAGATAAATCTAAAAGTTAGAACTCTTGTATTAATTCGTTATAACCCTCTAGCATACTATCATTATCGCTCTTGTATGTATGTGTCTGTGTATATGTAATAACTTCGTCAACTCTAACATTAACTATTCTGAGCAATAAAACCAAATGTTTTCCATTACATGAAATAGAACATGAATAGACAGTCTATTTTTCGTGTAAGCATATGTATATTATATAACACAGAATCATTCAAAAAGTAGAGTCATAAAATACCCATTTAGATCTTTCAAAAGCTTTTTTCGGTTAATTTATTTTGTCAGTTCAGTTTTAGAGACAAAAAAAAAGTAGAATCAATTAACAGCAAGTAATACTTTTAGTAGACAAGAGAATCCTTCCTTAAAAGATAGATAGAGGAGGAGAGAGAAGGTTCAATATTTAAGCGATTTGCAGCTGCGTTCTACAAATTAATGTATGTCTATTCTTTGGAACATTTTTTCCCCTTTTATTTTTTCTTTGGTGTTTCCTGTTTTTTTTTTTTTTTTTTTTTGTATTTTTACCTTGTTTCAACCAAAAGAACCTCCCCCACAGCAGATGTTACAAATTACCTTCATTCTGGCTACGGCTTCCCTTCTCCATCGTAGAACTGGGCCTTAATTTAATTTGGAACATATCTCTTTTTTGCAGCTCCCGGTAAGGAGAAAACGGGCTCTCATAAAGTAAAAGAAATGTATTACTTTTGATGAACTTTATTTCATGTCAATTTCTGCTGTAAAATTTAATAATATGTTGCCTGTGTGTATTACTAAAATACAAGAATGATAATTTAATAAACAGTTTTTGTATTACTCTTCTTTGGAATTTCTTAAGACTAGTGTTAGATAACTTTTTCACTCATTAACGAAATCTAACCATTAAATTTTTAAAATATTTTAACCCGGTAAATGAATTGATTATGATATTTTTTATTTATTTATTTATATCATAAACTTTAAAGTTAAGATCATGTACATAAAAACTAGATGAGTAATCAGAAATTAATTTTAAAACTTTGAAAGTATTACAAGTTTAAGCCAGACCTTAAAAATAAATAAATAGTGAAATATGCCATGTGTGTTGATTTTTCTTTAACAGTGCTGTTCTTGGGGGAATGTTGCTTTTTACAGGCAAAGAGCTCGCTTTCCAGTGTTGATTTGAAATATAAAAAAGAACAATATAGCTTGGCCTTCTCCTTTCTCTGCCTTTGTACAGAGCAAATAACCTTCTACATCGCTGTGTGCCTATATTAATACCATTTTTTTCCATATTATTTAGGTTGCAAATTTTGTGTGTTTCTTAACATTTACTGTACGTGTATGTATGTATATGTTTGTGTGTGTGTATTTGTATTTTGAAAATCTTATTATGATCATGTTTTCAAATCTTCCCCATTGTATAATTTTAATTATTGAACGTCTCCGTCTGCATGTGAGCAAGCATTTTATTCTGTATTTATTGTATTTGTATCAATTCTTGTTTCCCCCTTTAATTCGCATTTGTGCCTGTATCCTTCTACTTGAAACTCTCTACAACTATTGATTGAGTATTGACTCAAGTTTGTAAGCATTTTGTTATACTTGTCGGCCCACTAGGAATCTATCTGGAGTCACAAAATAAAAAAAAAAATGTAAAAAAAAATAGAGGAAATAAATTCAAAAAACACGATTATAGCAACCACAGAAGTTGTAATCGGAGTTACCAGAATGGCGAATTTATCACTCGTGGCAAATTTTACAAAAAATATGATATTACCAAGGAATTATCAAGAAGGCTCCAGGTCAGCCATTTTTAGGAATTTCCATGAGTCTTTTCTAAAGCCCTTTGAGACAAAGGTTAAGTCAGTTTAGAAAAATAGTTTAGAAGAGAACTTAATTGAGATCGGGAACTGCTTGTACGTTGATTCAAATAAGAGAGACTGACTATTTTTGGATGAGTTAATGCTATTTGAACTTTCTTTTGTTTCTGGGACGTTGTTTCTAACAAATACGTTTTACACTTTTATAAACAATCTGTTATAACATTTATTTGTGCATATACATAATTTTCCTTCGAGTTGTTTTCTGTTTGTCCTTATCCAGAAATAAATTTGTTATTATTCAAATAATTTGTGTCTTCGGCTGCTTTCCCTCCCCGCAAATTTGCAGTAATAAATATTTTTATCATGGTTTATGTTCAATATTCTTTGAGTACATGAATAAACATAACTGCAATTGAATTGCCATTGTCGGAATTTACGCAGCACACTTCAAGAAAAAAAAAGTAATTTTTTCATCGGATAATTCAAGTACTTTGTTCCGGTGAATTAGATTTGCACAAACTTAAGATATCAATCCAAGGCGTTTTATAAATAGAAGAAACATGACATGGATTGAGTGAAATGCAAACATAGACAAGTAAAAATATTTTTATAAAGCGAAAAACAAATAATGAATGGTCTGCGTTAGATAAACGACATGTAGATACTAATTTAATCGTCATCGAAAAATTTTCAGTAGGTGAAACTCCTTACATTGAGAACTGAACTTCCTTTTCTTTGCTTGCATTTTTGATAGAAAATGAATAACTGATTCCTTCTCATCAAAGATTTCTTTTGGAGTCTCCTGTATTCCTTGCCAAATTGCTCAGACATCTTCTCCTTTTATCAATCACTGGTAAACTCTGAGAAATAATTTGCAATGAAAAATAATTATACAAACTGAAGATTTTAACGAGATCTACCTTTTATTTCTTTTTTTCTCATTTTGATGCAAGCGAAACTTTTTTATGATTAAAGTCTTGTTATCTTTTTATTTTTATGATTAAAAACTTGTTAAATTTATTTAGTTTTCTAAAATATTAATAGACTCAAATGAGAATATATATATATATATATATATAATAAAAAAAAAATTAGAAAATTAGAAAAAAATTAGAATGCTCCATGAATTTATGATGAACAACACGGGTTTCAATACATTAAAAAGAACTTGGAAATGCGCCCATTTATAAAATTAATGAAAATGAATTCTGTGAAAAGAATAATTCATGAAAAAGATTAAATAATGTTTAGTTTGAAATGAAATGATTCAGCAGCATTAGATAAGAGCTGTTTACGGTAATGATTAAGAAACCCATAGCTTTATTACTTCATCAAACTTTCAGATATAGATAGTTAATAACTAAAGCCATTATTATAATCTACTAGGAGGTTTTGAAAAAAAACTGAAGTAAGAAATACTTTAGACCCCACACACACAGTGCTCCTCAAACTTTCAATGCTTGCGACCCAATATCCAATCATAATTTGCATCACACCTCCCTCCATACAATAACGATGTTTTAAATTCAATAATACTATACTTTGACACTAAGCTCACAATACGACTTTAACCTCTTAAGTCCCACCGACGTATATAAACGTCTCGCTCAGTCAGTGTGTTAATTGCCCCCAGACGTATATATACGTCTTTCCAAAGTATTATCTTTTCCGTAAAGTGCTATCTATAATATTGTTCCGAAGGCCTTGGAAAGCAATAAAATGACCTTGACAGTGCTTGCGAAGGATTTACTTGTTTCAGAGGATTTGATTATTCATTTTCCTTTTCTACACCCCCTCAACACACCACATACTCTTAACTACGTGCTAAACGGTGGCATTGTCGAACGAATCACGCAATTTTTAATTGACATTTAAGGAATTTATTATATAAACCGAACAAACTATCCAGATAAATGATAGTTTTTGCATATAATTTTATCAATGACAAATCCATGGGGTGAATGGTAATTATTAAGCTTGTCCTTAACTTAGTATTGTTAAATTAATAATAAAAGAGATTGTGCAGTACTGATACATTTATAAGTAAGTGTATTAGAGTGTAAATGAGTATTTTACTTTTTATTATGTCAGAATGTGTGTGTGTGTATTTTTTTACTTTCAGCAAGTTAATAATTTGCTTAAATAATCTTTTGTTTTCAACTATTCAATACGCTCGCACCCCCCTCGTAGAGTTATTATGCCCCCCTAGGGAGCCACACCCCACAGTTTGAGAAAAACTGCTTTAGACGTAAGGAGGATATATGATTATCATTAATAAAACTCGAATTCTTATGTGCCGTTTTTGTAGTTAACCCATATTTATATCGTTTTGTAACTTCTGTAATTTGCTAAACGCATTATTTTCGCCAAATTCTCTAAAATTTTATACGCTGTAAAATTGCAATGGACCTTTTGAATTTATTGTACTAAAATCTCTTTCTTTTAGTCATTTTCTTTGGTAACGTTGTTTTGTAAGTTTTAAACATAATTTTGGGTAGCACCAACCTTTTAGAGTTAATTCTACGAATGAAAGAAGTAAAAATTTAAAATGAAGTGTACAAGCAAAATTTTCACGCATATTGCAAGCAATACTATAACTATCTCACTCTATATGAAACTCTATACTCTGATGAATGATTAATACATAGAAAAATAATTAAAAACGTACGAGAAGAAACCGAAGTACCGAAGAAACAATGTCTGTAATAAATGTCTATGATCTCCTTACAATATATTTTTAGAATTAAATCTATCATTTTTTAAAATGTTGTTAGTAAATATGTTAATACGTTTTATTATATCTATCATTTTTTAAAATGTAAGCAACGAACTCAATAAATATAATGATCATTAATTTTCCAAACCTGAATAAGAAATATAAATACAAATACATGGGTGGTTAGTTAGTAACGTAATATTTGAAAAACTTTCATTGAAATAAATAAATAAGAAATGAATTTAAAAAAAATTTCTTTTCCCAATTCTTAATGGGAAAAAATAACTTAAATAATGTATTTTTTAGGAATATTTTCCATAACTCACGTTTCTTGTTTATAATTTCTCATGCTTAAAAGCTATATAATTCCTTCAGTTTTGTTATTCACATAAATAATACTAATTTTAAATCAAGTTTATGATAACGAATAGTAAAAAAATATATTCGAATGTTCTCTAAGGCATTAAAATAACAAAAAAAAGTAACTGAAGAAGTACCTCTTTTCTAAAAGTTCTTCGGATCAACATACAAAATCACATATTCTCATTCTAATACTTTTGTAATGCATATGGTTTTAGGCTCTTTAGCGGAGAAAAATACTTACACATTACGACAAATACTACTTATTTTATTCTCAAGTCAACTTGTATGTTTTATCACCAAAATGATAAATTAATAGTATGTTTCATTTTAAAAAAAACTTCTAAGGAAATGCGTTAATGCAAAGCTTTTAAGAGAAAGAGAAAGGGCAGGATTTTAAATCGCTTTTAAATGAAGACGCTAGAAATAATGTCTTTTTAAACTGTAAAATATACTAAAAGCATCAAATTTAACATTAAAAATATTAAATGTTTGTCATTTTCTTCTTTAGTTTTCCAAATGAATGACAAAAATTTTCGGTTTATTGGTAAAACAACAATTACTATAGCTTTATGTTTTCTAATAAAAGTTTCTTTTCCGGCCTTATGTTTAGAAAGTGATCTAAAAAAGTAAATATGGTGCTATGATTGGATTCTATTACTATATTATATTATATTTGGTTTTGATAGTTTAGTGACCAATAGGTAGTCTCAGAAATAATATGTACCAAGTTTTTTTTTAAATTAATAGAAAAAAATCATGATGTAGTGGATGATGCTAGAAGAGAAGCTGTCTCGTAATTTTTACCCTTTGCTTGATTGAACAGAAAACAACATATTTATTTGCCTAATTTCTCCGAAACATTTTCTAATTCATTACCTTGGAAGATGAATGTGATATTGAAGAAAGTTCTTGTTGTTTATCCAGTCACAAAAGATAACAAATTCACATATAAGTTTAGATATTAGGTGGTAATCCGCCTCAATATAAATTGATTTTGACCAAAAATTTAAGGAGTTTCTTAAAATTTCGTCACTGCACCCGATTTTTCAGAGACATACAAAAAGGTGATGGCTTAGCCTACATTCTCATTCTCTTCCCCCCATAATGAATTTAGATATAAGTAACTCTGTAATATGTAACTTAATTTGTACATAAACTATAAATTAAATTATTTAAGGTATCCGTCTAATTCCAGAACCGTGATTTTAAAGCAGTGCTTAAATGAATAATTTTCATGATATTTAGTGTCACTTAGATTAAAAAATGTATATAAAATTGTTTTAAGAATAGTATTACAATAAAAAATTATTTAAGTATGATATTTTAACAAAAATTAACTAAGAATAACCTTTTTTTCAAAATGTTCTCCTTTTGTCAAAAATGCTTCTATTATAATAATATTTTGCCTGTATATAGCTCAGACCTCTGGACAGAGGCTCAACTATGATTTTTGAAAAATTCACATTATTTTCAGAGTTACAACCCATTGAAATAACTATCAGCATTTTTTTCTTAAGATTTCTCCCCTCTGTTGTCGTAAGACATGGATAAACCCACTTCTAAGCTATATATTTCAAAAATTCCAGTTGAGCCTCTGTACAAAGGTCTGAGCTATATACAGGCAAAATATTATTATAATAGAAGCATTTTTCACAAAAGGAGAATATTTTAAATATGCGTCATTCTATGTTCAATTTTTGTCAAAATATTTTGTACTTAAATAATTTTTTATTATAATACTATTCTTAAAACAGTTTTATATACATTTTCTAATCTAAGTGGCACTAAATATCATGAAAATTATCCATTTATACGCTTTTGCAAAATCACGGTTCCGAACGTAGTCGGATACCTTAAAATATTTATTTTTATTTATTTCACGAATGCCACACACACCACAATAGCATCTATGCCCTTAGTGCTTATGCTTTCCAATATATTTTTGTCAGTAAAATTGAGACTAATTAGCTCAGGGCATACGACCAAATGTTCAGCGATCATAACCTGACCAGAGTCACATAGAGTACAGTCCAATGAGCCGGCGATACTAATTCTGTAGAGATGAGATCTCAGACAGTCAGTAACAGGCCTCTTCGTGATACACCTGGGTAAAGAAAATTCTGCTTTAGCTTTGCCACTTCTTCAGTGATTTTTGAGTATGTGTTTTATTTAAAACATTGGTATGAAGGTTTTATTTATAGAAAAAAGGGCTGTAATTAAACAGTAAAGTTTGAGTTGCTGGTTATAACTGAAATCTTTTTATTTCCACGAACTCTATATCAATGCATTTGTCGTGCAGCGTGGATGTAGGGCATCATATTAGGTATTGAATTCGTCATCTAATGTTAACTCAGAATTATAAAGTATATACACAAAATAAGGATGATTTAAGTTATCCGACTACGCTCGGAACCGTGATTTTGTAAAAGAGTATAAATGGATAATATTTATGATATTTAGTCTCACTTAGATTAGAAAATGTATATAAAATTGTTTTAAGAATAGTATTACAATAAAAAATTATTTAAGTACAATATTTTGACAAAAAATGAACAAAGAATGACCCATTTTCAAAATATTCTTCTTTTGAGAAAAAGGCTTCCATTATAATTATATTTTGCCTGTATATAGCTCAGATCTCTGTACAGAGGCTCAACTAGAAATTTTTTTGAAATATATAACTTAGAAGTGGGTTTGTCCATGTTTTACGACAACATAGAAGAGAAATTTTAAGAAAAAAAAGGCCGATAATTATTTCAAATGGTTGCAACTCTGAAAAAAATATGAATTTTTCAAAAATTGTAGTTGAGCCTCTGTACAGAGGTCTGAGCTATAACCAGGCAAAATATTATTGTAATAGAAGCATTTTTCATAAACGAATATTTGGAAAAAAAGTTATTATAACTTAATTTTTAGCCGAAATATTGTATTTAAATAATTTTTTTTTTCAAAATGCTCTTAAAATAATTTTATACATGTATTCTAATCTAGGTGACACTAATTATCATGAGCACTATCCATTTATCCGCGTTTTTAAAATCACGGTTCCGAACGTAGTCGGATACCTTAAACGTGAAATAATAATTAGCGAAATTAAAATAAATAAACATGTATCCCTTAATGACTTCTTGTAAGTATTTCAATAAATATATCTATATATTTAATTTCCACTATTTGGCTATATTTTTTTATTCACTATTATTGCCAATGCTTTGGGAATGAAGTTAATAGAAATATAGGGGTCCGGAAAGTATACACTTTGAAAAATTATTTAAAAATAATCAAAGAATTTTATACTTACTGTTTTTTATCTTCCATTAAGAAACAAAAATTAAAGTTTATGTTTAATGAAATGCATACTAGATGGAGTGACGTCTTGCTTAACTGCAATCTCTTTTCAAAGTGGCTTCACCCTCAAGGACAAGCACTACCACAGTCAAAAGAATTCAAATCTACAACATACGCTCAGCGTTAATGGGCCATCACCATAACAGTCTGAAAGTGAGAATAATTTCCTCGGACGATAGACGGGAAGAAGAAAGTCAATGCCGTCGTCACCTGGGTCTCTAGACATAACAATTTCGGACTTCTTCTTATTGGCATACAAGAAAAACATTGATAACCAATCATCAATTAGTACCACGAATGAAATGAAAAGTCGAATTAGATTGCTAGTCATGTAATGTTCCATAAAACATAGAACTATCATATAGGGATGATGTGTTGCGCTCAACTAACGGTATGCACAGTAAAATAGTGTAATAAAGCAACGATAAAAAAAAACTTCTTCATGGAACAAAACACTTACATAAATATCTTTATTTTTTATTTTTGTAATTAGTATTTGAAGATTTAGTCATACTTTTTGGACACCCAGTAAATAGCTGAAACTTATTAATGCCTTCATTTACTTCGCTCATTATTTTCAAATAAAGAGTATCTAAATATACAGAACAAAATTCATTATTTGTATTCTCTGACAGTAAAAGTGGTTTTTTTACAAATACATCGAATTAGATTCTATTGCTACATATGCAAACAATTAGTCCGCTATTTACATAATCATCAATCAAACATGATACATTCTTCACACGATTATTAAAAGACATACAAAATGCATTTTTCCTGTAATATCACGATATTTTCTCAGAGAAATTTCAAGTTTTCTATTGGAGGTTACAAATGTTCCTTGAAAGTAATAATATTATTGAATTCTTTTTTTATTGTTGCCATTACACAAACGCACAATAAAGCTTTTTTTTTAATACATCATTCACGTAAAAAAAATCTTCTTACTTTCAAAATCAAACTCTCCAGTATATTACTATCAAGACGAGACGAGTAAAATAAATTTTTTTCGGCTCATGAGAATGAAATCGTGAAATCATTCCATTCAACAGTGTAGAAAAATAATAAAAATATACGACATATATTTCTGAAAAAAACTTCCATTTGAAAGGCTTTTGGTTTCTCTGTTCTTTCAGCTCGCACACGAAATAAAGGTCTTATGACTCCTTGTTCACTAGAAAGACAGGAACGAATGAATGGTTCTGTATTTCTTGTCAACCACTGCGTCTCTTATTTCGTGCCATTGCATAAGAAGGTCGAATGATATATTTGACGAAAAAAATAGAAGTATGTCTGAAGTATTGTTGAATTTATTCTTTTGATATACCACTGTTAAGCTTATGAATTGAAATACTATGTTACACTTTCAAGTCATTGAACATGGCATTAAATTGCCATTTTTTTTTGCAATTACAATTTTTTCTATTATAGTTTCTTACTGTATTTTCATGAGTGAATTTTTATGATTGGAATGGACAAAAGGCTATAAGTCTTCGACCACTCAACCACTGATGTATATGCTGTCAACTAACTTTGTAAGGGAACGTCTAGAGAAAGATTAAATAGTCAATAAATAGATATGTCGAAAGAGAATCAGACAGAGATCTTGAATCATACACATAAAATAGTTTGTCTAAGCTTTTTAATATAAAATTTTATTTTTTAAAGAAATATGTTTGCAATACGCAAAGACAGACAAATAATAAAAACTTAATATATTAGTTAACTCATATATAAAACATTCTATTTTAAAAATTCAGCTGAAAAATATTTTTGGAAATAAAAAAAAATTAAATAATTAAGGCACAGTTAATGAAAAATATATATTTGTAGAATTCAAATATTGAAAAATATATTTTTATTGGAGAAAAGGAAACTAATTTTAAACTAAAATTAACTCACGGTGGTGCAACAGCCCATGAGGGTCAGGGGCTACATTGCATACCTAAGTTTCCATGGCCTTGGGCATTGAGAAGCATTTATTAACCAATATTCCGTTCAAGTAGTCATTCTGACGCGAAATCTCCAGTTTTTAGTTCCCAAGCAAGCTTAATACTCATTTATCGACCCATTGAAGATATGAAAACTGGTTAATTTTATAGGCAACTGACGTACTTTAAAATGGTTATAATAGCAAAATAATTAGCAACTACTATTGTGGTTTATTCAGTTATCCAGTTAAATAGAAAAAAAAATACAGTTAAAATTAAAACCTAGTTACTATAAGTTATATCAAGGAAAATAAAAATAATACATTGTTTACCGAGTATTTTTTCATAATGCAGAGGCAGTAGATAATGATAATGTGGCAGGGACAGAGTAAAATTTTTAGCCACATCCCTTTATCATTATTATTATTTATTGTAACTTAAAAAAGAAATGTCAGTAATTTATAACTACTTTATTAGATTATCTACCTCTATCAATATCTACTATCAGAAGGATAGTTAAACACATTAAATGTATTTTTTCTACTTGCATCGATTTTCAGTTACGTCATTTCAGTTCAGTTAAGTTTTTGTTATAATTTTGAATTAATGATTTGTAAATTTAGAAAGAAAATAACAATCGGTAAATACACTACCAGTGAACACGTGCATTTATTTTTCTATATTGAAATGTTAATTTTTTTAATTCAAAGTAATTATGTTTTTGTAATTATTAAATATTCTCAATTGATTTTAATTTTAAAAGTTATGTGTGTATTACAGTAGAATTTAAACAAAATAATAATAATAAAAATAATATGAAGTGTTTTTTTTTATAGTTCACGACATAATATGAAAAAATCATTTGCTATTACGTGTGAAAAATTCAGAGAGTAAAAATAGCATGGATAGCATCGACATTTGTTGAAAAACTTAAGTAAAAAGCTTTTAAAAAAATCACAATTTAAGAAGATGCATCATAACTCAAAGGACAATAGTGAACTTTTACATTAATACCAGTGTTTTTGTGCATTATTTTCAATGCATCACGTATTTCTTTCTAAGGTAACTAAAAGGTATAAATAAACTTTAACTATACTATTGGTCCATATCTATACATGCATACTTATGTAAAACAATTAATTCCAATTTTATAGTTTTTTTTATTAAAAAGATTAAACATTGAAATAACTCGAATTTCCCATAAGTTGTTAGGATCCAATTAAAATGTGAGATCTTATGTCTCTTTAAAATTAAAAATATGCCTTTCTCTCGAATTCAGAAGTTTCAAAAAATTTTTTATTTGATATGATTTCCTCATTAGAAATAAGTCTAAACCTTTTTATTTTTACCTCAGCATTAAAACTCCAAAACATCGCATAGCAATGCAAAATTCTGAATATTAATTTTAAGGATATTTCTCCGGTATAGAATAGAATTTTATTTTTAATCTCTCACTAATTTAAAACCTTGCTAAGGAAATCTTAAGATACACTTATAATACACTTAATTTGTCAATTCCATTACATATATAAATATCAAACGTCCACAGTATCCTTATTTAATCTTAAATATTTTGGATATAAATATTAGAAATTAAAAAATTATAATACAGCAATTTTAAAAATTTAAAATTTTTGAGCTTTGTTTGGATAAAAATGTAATTGATAAAATAGTATATTCAACATTATAGAAAGTGTTAGTAATAAATAATTTTAATTTAGAAGTGTGCTAGCGTGTGTGAATCAAAATGATAAATATGCATATTCTTTCCAACTTAAAATTCTTACTGCACTTATATTCCAACCATTAAGAATTTCATCAATTTCATCACGTGTATTGCCACTTAAACGTTTTGAAAATCGATGTCTAAATTATGCAGAAAGCTTTAATAAAATTGGATTTTTTACGAAAATTAATTTGACGATATATTCTCAATAAAAGCTGAAATAAGTCAATCACTTTATAGGCGAAACTTCAGTTTGGGAATGTGAAAATAGAAAAAAGAGGGCTATTAAATTCTTTTGGAAAATGAATTTAAAATAATGCTTCAGCTCACTAATTTAAATATAATAGTATTACATAACTTTAGAAGGATAATTTCAAATTAAATTACTTTCCTGCAAAGTCAAAACAGTCAAAAAATTTATATTTCTGACAAAAATCATTTCTGTATTTATGCATCATTTCAATAAATGTGATAATTTTTAAGAAATTGTAAAACATGTTGTATATAGCTCTATTTACTAGAGATGAGGATTTGAAGTTATTATTTATTGCACATATCATGCTGAATCTTCTCAAGCCCACAAATATAAATTATATTTACTTTTTTATTAAAGGAGAGTAAAATGTAGTGGATAGAATTTCAAAAAATACTTATCTCGTGAAAATACCCCTTAAAATTCTGAAGAGTAGAGAGTGTACTCTTGTAATGGTGAAATAGTAATAATATGCCAGGAATGATAAAGGTTAATGACCAAGAGCATTCATGAAAATGCTCGTAGTTCCTCTCAAGAGATAAATCATTAAGAGATAAAGAGAACATTTTTCTTGCAAGCTTTCATTTCTCTACAAATCTGGGGTGTTCTGAAAATCTTTTTTTGTTTGTTTTTTGTCGCCGCTTATAACATAATTGAAGTAAGAAATTAATGAAGTCTGCTCCTAAGATTGATGCGTACACAATTGTATAAGATGGATTTTCTTGACTACAATATCTTATTAACCTTTAAGAGACGGCTAGTTTTTAGGAGGAATTACTTTTCAAGATGGGATTTTTTTACTGTTCCCCCCTCCTTACAGTCAATGGTTGACCTTTGCCGTTAGACAACTAGATCACAAGTTGCTCTCTTACTGAGAAGTGTATATTTTTAGTATGAAAAACTGGCAGAGAAGGAAATTGTATACCCTTTGGTCGGTAGATATAAGATAATTTAGTCAAAAAATATTTTTATTTTAACTATTCACGGTGACCATGCTTTCCCAGCTATTACTTACAGCAGTGCTTCTCAAACTTCCAGTATTGGCGACCCAATTTTCAACCATAATTTCCATTGAGCCCTCCCCCTCCCCGTACAACAACAGTGTATTGATAATAATAATATAGTTTGAAGCTAAAGCTACAATACTACTTTAATTATGCACCGTGCAAATTACCAAGATAAGCATTAAATTTTGTATATGTTACTTTTAAAGAATAAACATTTTAAATAAATTGTTTATTAAATAATAATTTTTTAAAAAAATGTTTTATTTTCCGCATTTTGATATGCTTGCGACCCACACATTGGGTTATCACGCACCCGGGGAGGGGGGGGGGAACAGTTGGAGAATCACTAAGGTAAAAGTTTTAAGCAAATTTCCGGGGATATGGTTAACTCAACCCTCTAGGAATACCATTAAACATATCAGACCACTAGAAAAAATTGTATCCCTGTCCTCCGAAAAAAAAAAAAAACTCCATAAACAAATGAACACATCAAGATATAACATGTATATATGCATATTCATATACAAAATAACTTTGCACATACGCCAGAAAAGCAAGTATATTCAAATTACAAATTTACAAAGAAAAACATGTATTGGCAGCAAAAGAAATTAATTATAAATAGTACACAATTTTAATTTAAATATGTAACAAAAGCACCAAGAAATGGTAACATATACGAGGAGAAAATAATAAGTATTTCTATAGAATTAATGAATTAAATGTGATTTATCTGGAATTTTATGATTTTTTATAAAATTCAAGTGACTGGTTTGTTGGGAATTGGTAGAGCTATTTATGAGCCTTTTTACCAAGCTCTTTTGCGGAATATTTAACTAACTAATAATTCTTTGTGAATGTACAGTGATAAATATAGTGCGGTACAATGATTAAAATTTATGATTTTTGACATATTACATGATGTTCAGAAGGTAAATAAGGAAGGGGAAGAAACGCCATGGGTGAAGCAAGTCCATCCTTGAACATGGGATAGGTCATTCGGGTTACAGAGTCACTACAGGCTCATGAAATCTTTAATTATGTGAAAACTGTTTGCTTCTTACCAATGCCTTGTCAGTATCGTCCTATGTGACAGATTTTGGAAACTAAAATGTATTTGCCACACTTTTTTTTTGTGAGTGGCAAACGCTTTTTTTACAATTTTAAGGCACTTGAGGGGTGACTGAGTTCCCTACGCGACCACATTTGTTCGAAAATATTTTCTGTGAACATGTTACTTTTTTTCCCTGTGAACGACTTAGTGTTTTAGATTGATGTGTTGTGTGACTCATTATGGTTTATAAATATAAATGAACAAAATGTTAAAAAAAATAGCAAAAGCAAAAGAATCTATTCGATGAAATCGAAACTTAAAAAAATAAATTGATCACAGAAAAATAAATTGATCATAGAAAAATAAATTGATCACGCTATGGAAGAAAGAGAAAGTACATTTTTGAGAAAAGATGAACATGAAACGTTTTATTCGAAAGGAAAAAATTTAATGCTACCTAAAAAACTCCATAAAAAAAGTAATGAAACCACAACTGTACAAGATACACTACACACTGTCAAAAACACACAAGCAAAAAAAAATTCAATTTGTTTTTGTAGATCATCTACGAACAATAAAACTACAACAACTGGAACAAAATACGACAGTTTTGCCTTCAAATATCATTCATGTAATGTTAGCGTAAAGTGTCTTGGTTTTGTGTCCTTTATTAAAGCAACGCACATTTGAAACATTTGAGCTGTTTGGTTTGACTTTTTCTCAAATTATCAAATAAAAACTGAAAAATCCTTAAAAATTGGAAAGTATATCTTTATTAATTATTCACTGACATTACGATTTTTATCATGTACAATAAAAATAGTTACAAAAAAATGTGACCAGGATGACCCCGTCACCCTGCACGTCCTTTAATGCTGTATCAATTGTGCGGATTTTCCCACTTTAAGAGACTGTTTGATTGTATCAGAGCTACGACTAATCTTACTGTAATGTTTGTTTTAATGCCAAAAGACAAAAGAATGAAACATTTTCTTTGGTCTACAATTCATTGGCACTCTGACGAATTATTTACTTCAAGTTAAATGCATATTAAATCTCCATAAATATTCCCCGATCACCTTTTCGAAAATACCATGCGAATGTTTTAATGAAATACTGTATATAAGGACGATACCCTGTAAATAAGTTATTTTAGTATAAACTCGGTATACTTGACCATTGATTACAACAAGTAATTCTCGAAAACACTGAGATGCATTTTTTTTAAAAGAAATATCTTATACATATTTTTTAATTACTTACATTATATAAGAATGGTAAAGTTCGTGAAATTTGTAAAAACTGTTGTAAATAATAATAAATTGTTATATATACCCTTGAAACTGAAATAATTTTTATTTGATAAATCACATTATTATCAATGTTAAAAATGAATCGTAAATTAAATACAGCAGTATAAACTTAAAAAAAAAATACTTGCTTTACTTACATAATTGTTATTTAAAAAGATATCTGGAATTTTTTAATGAATTTTAATTCACTTCTGGAAATTGAATTAAATTTAGCTTTCATACTCTTTGAAAGTAACTCTCATTTCCCTTAAAGAATAACATATATTAAAATGTACACACATATATAACTCTAACACCACTAACATTATTACCGAATTATAATTTTGAAAAAAAACTTAAAGATAATAAACTTTTTAATACGTTATATGAATTCAATACATACGAAATGCATATACTTCAAGCAATATATTCTATTTTAAAATATTCAAATGTTACATACAAAGATTTTTATGGTTTGGGGCTCACATTTAAGAGGAAGAACATTTCTCAAATCTCGAAACAGAAACAGTGGCTTAAGGCATTAAACTTCTTTAATACTTCTGATGATCCTAAAAGCCGAATCAGGGTTTCTAATAGCCACTTTTCACTTCCAACAATAACTTCCAATTGCTTTTAATCCAACCATTTTCCGTGTAATGCCCCACTGTAAACGATCAGCAGCCATTTGGAGAGTCCTTAGACCTAGCTGTCTCGCATTTGGGCCCTCAGAGAATAATTTCCCAAAAGTAAAACTTCCCATCAATACAATGAAGATGAGTGCACCGAGAGGGTGGAGCTCAGCCGAGAACCTATCCCAGAGGTACAATCTGCGTTCAAGTACCTATCTATGTACACTGTGTAAAAGGGCTTCCATTTCAATGAATTTTTAGCCATGCATGTCAAACAGGTGCCACTGTAATCGCTTTTCTACGTGGCTTTCCATACTTCACTTGATTACTTGGAGTGGAATGTTACTGCATACTGAATTTCTGGTAGTTACATGTTGGTTAGAAGCATTTCACACGAAATAGGTTGGGTGTTGAATGAAAATGTGCATCAAATATGAAGTGTTGTGGTAACATTTACTTTTCAAAATGTCTGTTTTAAAAAGAAATGAAACAGATATGTGAGAAATAATGAAAATAAAGTTAAATTAATATGGATTTGGTTCAGATATATGATTCTGTTAAGAAAATTACAATAAATTAAGTTGATTTTTTTAAAGATAAAATTTAATCCTTTGGGATTTTAATAAATTTTTCATGCTTACAACATCCATTATATATAAATAGTTTATTGGTATTTATTCATAGTTAAGATTATTTCCCTAAGTGAATAATAGATAATAAAAACCTGTGCTTCAATATACGGTTATACAAATTAAGAAGTGCATTAAACAACTTAATTCGATCACCATAAATTAAATGTAAATGAACGAAATTGCGGGATTTCAATGTATTAGCAAAAATTTCGTTATATATTGAAGAATATTTTTTTTTTATATTCACTGTAAAAAAAATTCAAATCCAAATATATGAATAAACAGTTGAATTTCTATTTATATCTACTATTATTTGTTATGAGAATGAAAATAAAGTTTATATATAATTTATCCTAGAAATTACTTTTCCTCTTATTCGTAACAAATGTTATAAATAAAACATTTAGCTAGGCTTAAAAATTCATATGGTACTTAAAATTAGGTTTATAAGTAGACTAATTTTATATTTCTTACAAAGCATTTCATCAATTAATTCGATGTATGTATATACTAGAATAAACTTTAAAACTGATTAAAATATTAAATCAAGGTTTAGTCATTCATTAAATAGGAGAAGTTTCACAGAAAGAAATGTATTGCAATATCATAATAATTTATTCATCATTGAGTTTCGATTACGATTATTGTCTGTGCGATATTTTTCTATCTAGTAGATACGTGTTTGAATGTACTTAAGTAACATTTAGTAGAAATAATTCAGGGACTTTTTATTTAGAAAAAAAAGATAGAATGCTTAATTAGGGAGAAGAGACGAGTCCCACTTGTGGGGTATATGTACATATTTTATTTTCGATTTTATGACTTGCTTTGTAGAACAAAATACAGTATAATGAATTAATAAGAGAAGTATATAAAACACTTTTTTCCCTGACAACTCTGAATTCATTTTTAATTCTTTTTTAATATATTTCTTTTCTACAGAAGATTTATCTGTGATCAGTCCCTTTTTATTTTAAATAAAACGCAAGATTTTAAAAGATTATCTCTTTTTTTCAAAAAGTTAGTATTAATAATCACCACGGAGACAATTAATTTTACACTTTAAAAATTCTTTCTTAAGAAGAATTCCAATGTAATTTAATTATATTGAAAATGAATAAACTTTTATTATCACAAGTTAAGATGAAAATTAATAAGTTTATTTAAATCAGGTAGTCATATTTTGTTTTGCTCACTTGTTACCAACAACATCGTGGATTAAACGTATTAAATATTTACACAAATAACTAATTTCTGCATTCAACCCATTCTCTTGAAATCCTTTTTCGTTCTTTCTGCTACACCACTAAAGAAAATATTTGTTTTCTCTGTTAAAGTTGGGAGACTCATAAGCATTAATTTAATTTCAGTTTCCTGAAAAATGTAATTAATTTTTTTTAACGCTTAAGGATTTTTAAACATGGTTTGAAGCAAAATATTGAAATGAAAAAAAAAATGTTGAAAAATTAATGTAAGGAAATGTGTTAAGAAAATTTAAATAGAATTTTCGATAACATCTGGAAAATATTTAAAAGAGAAATTATATTAACAATATGTTTTTTTTAAATGCGAGTAAAATTTATATTTAAAAGATCTGGCAGGATAAGGAAATAAAAACAATACTAGAAAAGAAGACTTAGCTAGCTACAATGGAATGCAATTCAGAAAATTAAAGTTTTTATCTTATTGGATAACGTTTTTAAAAGCAGCTCAAAAGTAGTAACCCGTAAGAAGAAAAAAAAACCCTACAAAATGTAATCTTTAAATTTTAAAGAAAAATGCGGTAATTTTTTTAAAAGAATACATAGACAATACGAAGAAAAGTGTTGATCATTAATTATTAAGCCATTTTTAAAACTTTCTTTTTACCTAAGTAAAAATATTTTTAATCTAGTTTTCTACAGTTAAATCAAAAACAGCCGGAAAACTGTAATCAATTCTTATTATATATATATTTATAACATATAAAATTACTACAACTCTCACTTAATGATGCTAAACAATGGGAAAGAAAATATTAAGACAGCACAAAATAAAGCAGCAGAATGTCCTTGATAATGGAATGTTAAACACTTAAGGCAGTGTTTCGCAAACTTTCAATATTTGCGACCCAATTTTTAATCATAATTTTCATCGCGCTACCCACCATACAATTTCAACACATTGGATTTAATAATAACGTACTTTGGCACACACAAAGCTACAATACGACTTTAATTAGAAACTGTACAAATTATTAAGATACGTATTTAATTTTGTATATGACAAGCCCATGGGAGTTACTAATAATTATTAAACTTGTTCTTAACTTAGTATTGAAGAATAACCAATCATATACGTTGTACAGTATTGATAAATTTATAAGTATATTGTATAATTGTAAATGTGTATTTTTTATTATCTCAGAGTATATTTTGTTTTGATTCCTATCAGTAAATTAATAATTTTTGTTTGAATAATTTCATTTTTTCGACTTTTCGAAATGGTCGCACCTCCTTGGTAGGATTATCATGCACCCCCCCCCCAGGGGTTGTGCCCCACAGTTTGAGAAGTGCTGACTTAAGGCTTAGGACTAACTTTAGAATTAAAGAATAACATACACGAGGGTAAGTCAACAAGTAAAGGGACTTTTTTCTTTTCTCTTTCCAAGAGTTGGCAACAGCGTTTGTATCCTGTACTGAATGAGGGGTACCCGGCAACACTTCTGTATAACGTGTCACTAGTCTTCTATTGTAATCGCTGGGGTGTGACAGACCTTTCAACTAGGCAGCTCCATTGTAGATCTGAACCAAGGAAGTATGGTGGGCAGTGATTCGTTTTTTTGTTTAGGGAAGGTGTGATACCTGTGCTTGGTTCTAGCTTTCTTTTCAATCACTATACACTCAATGACTTGCACTTGACCTCAGTGGTTGACGTCGATAACGATCTTCTGTCGTCACATAAAGAAACTCTTCCCTGTTTTAAGCTGTGTATAAATTCGCAGACCTTGCTTTGCGATAAAAAGCTGTAACCATACTGCACTTGCATGTGATTAATGATCTCCACAGACTTCCTCCTTCTGCAAACAAATGTGAATCACTGTCCCCTTTCCTCCTTGGTGCAGTTCAACAATGGAGTAGACATTTTGAACAAACTGCTACACCCCAACGATTATGCTGGAAGAGGAGTGACACAGTGTATACAAGTGCTTCCGACTATCACTTATTCATAGCAGGATACTAGCGCTGTTGCTAAACCTAAGGAAGAGAAATGCAAATGTCCTTCCACTTTTTGATTTACCCTCGTATATGTCAAAATTAAATATTTATTTTTTCCTTTCAATGAGTTTTTCTTTAATTTATGATGATCTTGAATTCTTCAAGATATCGTGGGATATTTAATTCTTTTAGTTTACCGACCTAATGGAAAATACCATTTTGACTACACCTTATTTTCTCAAAAACTGCTAGTTTGACACATTTCAAAGTGGGATGATTGAATATTGCATCAATCACATCGATTCTGAAAAATTAAAGTAATAATATCTGAGATCAAATAATTATTTTGCACTCTCTCAGGGGTAAAAAAAAAAAATTCTAAGGTCTCCGGGATATAGTAAAAGAACGCTTTTGTCAATTATCCTCTGTCATCACATATGCTGCTAGGACATGTTCACCTGGTTGCAAATGCTTAATAAAAATGCATAATAACTAATAGAATCATTTAATTTAATCTTCTACCCCTTAAATCACAACAAAAGCCAATTTAATTGGTTTCTCAACTAGATTAATTGTTTTCTTTAAAGTAAACTTTTCCGTAAAAAAGAAATCTTAGTATTCATTCAAACTACAAGCATTCGAATGCAAGGATTTTCAAACAATTTTTTTACATTATATCTCGTCTGAAGATTCTTTTCTCACCCAACGAAAAAGCAAAAATAAATCTAATTCAAAATGTTTCACGCCACCTGAATGAAAGAAAGAGAAATGATCTCCAAAGACGAATGCATATTGAATGCATATTGTTATATAAAGACACAACCCCCCAACAATACTAGGAACTAAATTTCTTTTCTTTTCAAGCGCAAACAATAAATAAAAAGACTGTCGCTGAGTTTTCGAATGCGGGATGTTACTCTCCCCAACCCAATTCTCGTTTCTAGATGAAATGTTTCGAAAAATATTGCTATTTGTAACTTGTTCCGGCCAGCTGACGTTGCGATCTTTCCATGGTCGGAAACTGAAGCATCTGGGAAATCCATCAGTGACTAGAATGCACCACGCACCCCCTTTGAAAATCGATGAGGAATTTTCGGAAACTTATTAAAAACAAATGGAGCCTGCCGAGTTTTGTTTTGTCAAGAAATTTCTGACGGAAGGGATAAAGTTACGCCAGGCTCGTGTCCCTTTTTGAAAATTCCTCTCTCAAGGCACGTAGGGTTCTGTCTAAGGTCATTTTATCATATATACTTTTTTCCCTTTAGTTTTGTTTTCCCCTCCGTCTGCTTGGTTTAGTTTTAGAGAGCATTTACGTGATTTATTTCTCGTGCGACATATAAGCTTACTGTGTCAAACAGTGCAAAACGGAAGTCAACATAAATGTTTAGTGAAAGTGCGTTTATCCTATTACAAGACGGAAGGAAAGATGTACAGCGTTATTAAAGTACTGTTTCCTATAGTTTCATGAATATATGCTTTTACTTTATACACCGTACATATATATATATATATATATATAGGCTTATTCTCTACAAACAAAAGATAACATCCAGCAATCACATTCGAAAAACACATAGGTAGTAGGAAAATCACACAATGAAGGACATATGAGTAACCGAGATTAAAAATTATAAAATGGATGCTGCAGTGTTATAAACATTGCTGACTTAGGACAGCTAATATATAAAATAATTTATATAAAAGTGGGGTTGAACATGTTTTTTGGCCAGCCAACCTTCCCACTTTATGTAAATAATACTGAGCAAAAACCTATTGAAAGTAATGGATAGGATACTCTAAATCCATTACAAGATATAGGTAACTTACCTAAAAATTACTCTTACAAATGCAAAGACTGTGCTAAATCTGAGTGCAATAAATAAGTTATTGCCAGATTCTGGACCCTAATGCAGATTTAAATCATTTGAACGGCTGAAATATAGCACTTAACAAAAGTATAAAATGAATGGAAATAAAAATTAATAAGATTTGAAAATTATAGCATAACTTTAATAACACTAGAGTAAATATGAATAAAATAATAATATAAGTAATTTTATCTAATATTAGAATGTGGAGATAACTATAACTATGAAATATATTTAAGTTTATAGTAATAAACTATTATCAGTCTCAGAATTTTTAATCCTTACTATTTTGAATAGCTTTATTCATATAACTGTTAATAAAATTAATTGGGTATTTCTGATTTAAGCAATATTTAGTAAAATGCTTATAGTTATTTATAATGTCTGATTTTTTTGACACCAGAAATTTATTACGTTGTATATAATTAATAACAATATTTCTGAATATGAAACATGAACATTACTCTCCCAATGAGGAACTTTTATAATATTCAAATTAAATTCTTCTCATTTATCATAAATATTAGAAACTATTACATTATATTTTAATTTGATATGTATTTCAAGAAAAGGTGCTTCATTGTTGTTACTATTTGTCTGTATTAAATTAAGATATTGTGGATAAAAATTAATGTTAGGTATAAAATTGGCTAGTTTGCCAAAAATCATTATGTCATCAATATAAAGATAAATATAATATTTAGAATTATTAATGTAACTACTTTCAAAATAATGTAAGTATAAGTTGTCAAGACAAATGCTCACAGGGCCACCTTGTGGCAATCCTTTAATCTGCAGATAATAGTTACCTTTATGATATATATAGTTCTCTTTAAGTACAAACCTAAGTAGTGAACCAAATCTATCATAATTAACATTATTAAATAAATTATCTTTATGTAAATTTACAAGTATATTAATCAAATCAAGAATTTTAATAGAGTTAAATAGATCTTCAAAATCTAAACTATAGACTGAATAAATATTTTTATCTTTCATTTGCTCAATAAGTGATTTACTATCTTTAAGAATGGTTGTGGATTTAAGAGTATTTATTGTATCATGTAATATTTCATGGATAATTTTATATGTTTTACTGATATATGTATTATAAAACCATTTGTAACTGTCCTAAATTTAACTGGGTCTTTATGAAATTTGGGAGTAAGAAATATATATATATATATACTCATAATTCGAATTACCTTTATTTATAACATCTAATTCATAAATCCTAATATCCTATTTCGAAACGCGCGCGTCTCAATTTACCTTTTTCTAAAGCATTAAAAACATCATGTTGGTATATTTATGACTGATTCATTTGACCTTGAATTTTTAAAAGATTTATTGGCAATTCCAAGAAATATATCATTCATTATTTTCATGCGCCTTACTAATAGGGATTTAATATTACCTAAGCAATGATGTTTTTTTTTTCTATAAATAATTAGTTATTTCTTTTTGCCTAAACACGTGACTGTATTTTTATATTGCGTTTTTACCTTTTCTTCTCTGTATATAAAAACTTGGTATTCAAACAATTCATTCTGTCTTATTTTTTTGTCTTCGCCATGTAACTTTTGGGCCTTTAAGATCGTTGTTTTTTTGTCTTTGTTTTAGTCAAAATGTAAAGCAAGCGTTCGTGTTTTTGTGATGGATTTTTTCTGTGTTGTGTTTAAGATGCTTATGTTTGTGTGCCTCTACATGTTTAATAAAACAGATTTCTTGCCATAAAGGACTGTCTGGTCAATGCAACATTACCATTATGTTTACGCCACTAGCCAGGATTACGACATCTGAATACATATACACTTGTATGTATATACCACATACATATACATATATTATATATGAATATGTGAATTACCAAATATAATAACCACTTTTTCCCCAAGCAGCTACATAAAAAGATTTATTTTAATGTAGCTAAAATGGAGAAATAAGAGAATTTTAAACGACAGTATATAACTTTGAATATTTTAAAAATCAACCGTATGATAATTTTTTTACAACAAAAAAAAACTGTCAAAACCAAATTGTACAAAGTACAATAATGACTTTTGTTGCAATGTGTTGTTTTTTGAATTAAAGCCTTGGTGAATAATTTTAATTGGTTCTGAAGTAAGTTGTGAAGCGTGACTTCTTTGACAGTGTTAAATATATTTGAGGGAAATTAGTCGATATATATTAATGATGCACGTTAAAAACAATAATTTGAAAATTAAAAATTATATGAATTGGATAAACTATGCACTATCTTTTTGTACAATTACCGTAAAATCCTGCTCATAACGTGCTCTTTTAACACAAAATATAAGATCGAAATTTACGAGTTATACGCCGGTAAAAATGATAGTTTTAAAAAAACAGAGAGGTGAACATACAAAAATTAAATTTCTGTATATATTGAAATACTGTTTATTCAAAAAGGAAATGACAGACCTTAAAAACTTAAAGATATGTAGTTGTAGAAGTATATATATATATATTTTCAAAAGCCTGTGATAAAACCTCAAATAAAGGGCTTCAAATTATTAGAGTATTGTACCCATAAAAGGTTTATGGTCATGAGTGCATTTCAGGTTTTTTTATAAAAAAAAAGGAGGGGGGGGGGTTATTATACGGAGAATATACCTAAAAATTAAAAAATACAGCTTCGAATTATAGTTGAATGCTATACGCTGAATTGTCTAGGCTGGATTTACGGCTGGATCTAGGAGAAAAGAAGAAATTTTAATACTTTTTTCCTTTGATGTGAAAATTTTACTAATAGATCCCTAAAGTAAAAAATTCAAATATGTCAAAGATAAAAGAAACTAATTTAAAATTTATTATTAAAAATTCGCTAAAGATGAGAAGAATTTTTTTATAACTCTTAATAACTTTATTTTAGAATTTCTAATTAAAATCATTTACTGATGTTCCGATCATTCATATATATTTGTTTTTTTAAAAATCATTTTATACATTAAAGCCATTTTCTATCTTCAAATTAAGTGAATTCAAAAATCTAAAACACACACACACACACACACATATATATATATATATATATATATATATATATATATATATATATATATTTTATCACAAATTCTTTTTTTAATTTTTATTCCACCCTTTATTTAAATTTCCTAATCTTTTGTAATAATTTCACAATATGTGAAATGATTTTGATTATGAATCTCTTTATAGCAGTAAATAAACAAAGAATGTTAGTAAAATAAATATTATTCACTGCCATTATAAATTTAGTTTGATTCATACTAAATAAATAAATCCATACTCATGATGTTAAAAACCGAATCAATTTATTTCTGTTGTAGTATCCTGTATGTAATCTTCGAATAATATTATTACATACTGTATATTGAACTAATTTTTAATACACAAAATGAGATGATATGTAAAAAAATTATTTTCTTATGATAATTTAAAATATAAACAAATATTCTATTTTCAGTTATTATTTGCAGCAAACGTTATTTTACAACAGCATAAAAACTCGAAATAATCCAGTAATTCTCTCATACACAATACTTATATTATATGTTAACATTTTATTTCTTTCACTATGTTTTATAACAGAAAAAATCCCAAAAATGATTGTTTTATTTCTATGGCGAAAAAAATAATTAATCCTTTACCGTGGTATTTCTTCAAGCACATTCGTCAGAAAAATTTCTCCTTAAATAGATCGTCTATCGATATAACCTATTATGAACCATCCTTTGATCATAAAATCTAGTTCTAACTGAGAGTATAAATCATCTAAATGAAAAAGGGATAATTTTCTTGATGTGAAATATTCCATCCTATCAGTTGCAGGATTATCGGAAATGATCTGTGACCTTCAATCAGATTTCTTTACCAGATTCGGATATTAAAGCAATTTCTCATTTTTCCATGGAGGATTAAAATAAGGCTATTTTCATTAAATTCATTGTTATCACGGATTCGGGAGTGGAAACGAGATTTTTGGGAGAATGTAATACTGTTTTATTAAGACTTTTTCATTGTTCTTTCCGGAAGAAATTGATCCGATTTCCTCACAATGCTTTTTCGCAGATTAATTTTATTTCATACCATTGAAATAATTTATTGTTTTTATAACTGTTATTGTTATAGGGAGTTTGTGTTTGATGCATAGCACTCGGGAAAATTGAGATGTGTTGCTCATTTATTTCGATTGGATGTCATTTTCAACTGTGTAAGAGCGATTTGGCAACACGTACCACTTCCGCGAATTTCGACAAAACTGTTTGCAAAGCTAAGATAATTATATGAGAAACCGGCAAATATGAAAAAGAAGATAAATGATTTGGTGCTTTCTTTTTCTTATATTTCACATCATGTTATATGATGAACATGGGGCTCAATTTATATTTTAACAATTCGAAAATTCCTGTTACTTAACAAAAATAATACACAGCCGTCTGACACACATTACTCATGAAAATTAATCTCTGTTGCTTCGGGTTTGAAGTAATATCTGTGGAGAAGTACAGGTAAGTACTTTCTGTGCAGTGTTTTCAACATTTCGACATAGGTGCTGATTGAAGTTGATTATTGTTGGCATGAAGGAAGAGAACTAGAGGACATTACCAGCACACAAAAATTTGAGGGCAACACCAGATTTAAAGCTAACATAAGTTAGCTCTTCAGACACTTCAAATGGGCCACGGCAGATGTATTATAGCAGTTGGTGTTGTTTACATTTACAGCTGAAACATCAAGAAATCAACACAAGTGGACGATAAAAGTTCCAGTTGTCTTCTACTGTTCTCAGACTCCAGGATCTGCACTCCAGGCAATCCTGAGGGGAAACTCTCCATTGACCTAGGATATAATTACCCTTATAAATTCAGAAGTTACAGCCTAATTAACTTGTATTTTGCAATGGATACCATCCTACCTAGACCTCTTCAGCAAGGAGCGGACTGGTAACCTTGCAGAGGAGGCCCAAAATTGTTCTCAACTTTCCAGTAGCCTTACTCTTACTGATACTGATGTAATATCCCCACGTAAATTCACCTCCCATCCAGTTAGGAAATACTTCATTCCAGATCTTAATTGTACCCAAGTAGTTTCAACCACTATAGCCAGATTACGTACAAGACACTTTAAATGGACGAAACCCTCCCCTGAGGGCCCTAGAAGTTACAATACTTGTTCTAACTGTCCTTACATTTTACTTTCTGCTAATCATATGTTCAATAGTCCTTCTAGTTTATTGCCTTATCTCCACAACATAGGCCTAAAGCCGACGGACCATCAACTGTAACTCGTTGACATGGGAAGAGCCGCTTTGGATGCCCTTGGCGCACTACTTGAACAAGACGACAACAACATTGCTTAAGCAATAACCAATCAACAAAAAGTAGCGCATCGCGTGTTTTTCGGGGAGGCAGGACAAAATCTATTCCACACTGAAACATCGGAGAGAAAGACAACCAAATATTCCAGATATTATAAAAAGTGGTCATGTTTAACGAAGGAATATTGTTACAATTGTCCACAGGCATTAAATTAATGATATCGACTAACATACAAACCTCGATATTAATTTGCATTCAATATTGTAAGGACAAGCCCTGATACGTTTTCATAAAATATTATTCATTTTAAGTGACAATGTTGTAGACAAATCAAGGGAAAAAAGCATTATGGGGTCCATTAAGTTATTGTAACCTGTCCAATCACAGTATGTCGTTTGGTTGCTGTATAAAGGTGTGTGTCAACGTAGCTGAAATAAATTCGGACAATTTTCTTAACTTTTCGCAATTTATTGTGAAGTTTATCAACAAAGATAAGTTCATTAAAAGAAACAGTCAAGTAATGAAGACTTTACAATTACATTGAGCCATTTTCACTATATTCTTTCTACTTTATATCGTTTGAAGACCGTAAGGCACATCTCACAATGCATCAATTTTCTTATTACTCACGAAAATTATTCAACATTTGAACGAATTAAATATCTACGTTTCAGATTTCGAGTATTTGAATTCTTACTTAGTAATATAAATTTACATCTCATTATAGTATATAAGAATACAAGAAAAATTGTATAGTACTTTTCATAGAAATTGGAATGCTAGATTTAAAAAAAATATTGAAATAAAGGACGAATTGAGAAACTTCCAAGCTATACATTGAGTACATTTGCTTACATTTAAAAATAAAGTAGAAAAGAGTGTTATTAAAAGTAAGCAAATACTTGAAGTATATCAGAAAGAACGACAAAAGAATGATGTTCTGGTCGTGGAAGAACTTAATTTTTTGAGAAATAAATTACCGCAATTCTTTCTTTAAATAATTCGTCAAATCAATTAAACTATATGTTAATTGGCTAAAATGAGAAAACAGAATAGTTAAAAAGATATTTGATTTCATTTTTTAGAGTATTTCTAAATTATTATAAGATTTGGCAAGGAAAATTCACTGATCAAAAAGTTATAAGTTGTTGTTGTTTTTTTTTTCAAAATTATATTTAACTATTTTGCTTTCAAAAATTTCAATTTTAGTGTTTTTTTTCTAATTTCGAAGCTTATTTGTTATTCTATCTTCATAGTCTCTTGTTAAACGTAAGTCAAAAACAGTTATACATATCCACTAGAATATAAAGAATATATAACTTTAAACAAAAAATACCCTGTCATAATACTCTGTTATGTTTTTTATACATGTTTCTTATCACGAATAAAAACAAGATAAAACATCTAATATTCAAATATTTTAACTGTGACTATTCTTGCATGAATGATAAAAAAATATGATTTTATAACATACTTCAAACACAAACTCTGCGAGGTAGAAATTTTTCATTTTGGCAAGATTCCAAGCAGGAGTTTCAGCCTGACTATTGTTTCTACATTACAGCGAAAAGATGGGAACTCTTTTAACGATGGACTACAAATACTTTTAGAAAGATATGCGAAACACTAAATTATTTCAAAGTAGTAGGAAAAGAAAGAAAACTTATAATAGCTTTCTATTTTTAGCATGATTTATTTACTATTACTTATTTTGAAAGTTAAATTTAAACTTTTCTTCTTATAATAAATGGAGTCCATGATTTTGCTCAAGTAAAAGTAAGAGTTTAGGGATATTTTGTTCACAACCGGTTATGTAACTTCCCTTTTATCGCAAAATTAATATTTTTCCTTGAAAAAGAAATAACTTTGATTAACCTTTTGTCATATCCATGCTTCGTTGAAAAATTATATTAGGGCTACAACATTACGCTAAAACTAATTTTTAACTCAGAGATCTTATTTGGAATAGTTTATTTTCTACAAATGTTATTTTAACTTCAAATGTATTATTATATTCCTGTATAAATAGGTAATTGTATAATGATAATGGTGTAATTGTAAAAATAGGCGTTGCAAAAGCACATTACAGTCTACTAAATTAACAAGATACAATTGTAAAGTAATAATGGTGTCGATTTAAAAATGTGGATGGTAAATGTCATTGTAAGTAAGTATAAAATACAGCAATGGTACCCATGAAAACCTTTTTTAACACCCTTTTATAAGCTTCACTTGTACGTAACGGAATCTTTGACCTCAATTTTTACCCACTTTAAAAGGTCAGATAAATTCAAAATTTGGCTCACTTGTTCAGGACCGATGACAATACAATAATTTAATAATTTACAATAATTTAATAATTTTGTTCCAATGTCCTGATCAGGATCATCAGTATTAACGATTTCCCAAATTTAGATCCCATTCCGCATCTGGCGACTAATTTCAGATCCTAATTCCAGATTTGGCGAATAAAACAACTTAGATTAAATATAAAAGGGTGTTTTTTAGTTTTTTTAAACTATAATTTTTTGGGATAAGGATCAATGTTTGAAAATATATTTCCATTATACAAATGCATTTAGAGAAAGACAGGAGATTTTGAGTTACAAGACTAAAAGCATTATATCTTGTAATTGTTTAACCCTCTAAGCGGTCTGCACTTAAAGTCTTGCCATTCTGGAGATGCTTCGAAAATGCACCGCACGTATTTTTTGCCGTCAGGTGGGGCTCTCAAAAGCGGTTGAGCCGAATTTTTAAGAATGTGGCTCGGCCGATTTTGGGAATCTTGCTTGAAGGCAGAAAAAGCATCTCTGGAATGACGGGATTTTACGTGCAGACCGCTTGGCGGGTTAAATAACATGAATTGATATTTCCTTCTGAAAATTCTATGCTGTTAAATATTCCTAAGCCTATTGACTGAGAAAGTAGTTTAATAACATTTCTCGATATATTCCTTGGTGGCATTAAAACTGGATCTTTAATTCCCAATGAATAGAACATCAGTGCTGACACAAAAGTTCCATGTGTCTACACACAATTTACACACATTTTGAAACTGTCGGTTTTCTTTTCAATACTATATTATTACTATTAGCAGTAGTTGTTGAAAACTACAGAGGAATTGATTGAATTTCATCACTATGCTGTGAATTATTTATAAATGCACCCCCAATTCATTTTTAAAGCAATGGGAAATAAACGGATTCACTAATTTCGCGGGTATTCTAATATTATATTTTTATTTATCCAAAAACTTAATTTATTTACTCTAATTGTACCATTTAATACGATGCATAATGCTTATTGCTATTTTAATCCTTTTATCAGTCGTTCCTTTTTTATGTTGGGTAATTAAAGTTTCTGGTATAAATGATACACTAATGCGCTTAGAGCCAAGTTTCAAGCAAAATCTCATAATCGTTACCAGCAAGATTTCCATACAAAATAATTACTTACAACTGATACAATTGAAATATATTGAACAGTTATAAAACGTCCTTATTGTTCTCTCTCAGCACCTATGCTTTTTTTTAAATAAAAATTACCAGATATATATATGCATCCTTTATAAATCAGATTACTACCAATAGGGATTAAGAAGGAAAAAAACCGCTTTCACATAGAAAAACAATATTGCAAATATACAATATATCACAGTAAAATTAAGAACATTATTTTAGTGTTCTTTTTAAAAAGCTAGTTTTGTAGAATACGCAATGATATAAACCTTGCACCAGCTTTTAAACTCACATTTAATTTATTTGAACGAACAATGTTGGCTAACAAATACTTTTTTTTCTTAACTAAAAAATCTTAAGTATTAGAACTTTTTTTAGGAACGTGTTAGTATACCATCAATATGTAAAATTAAATGTGCTTAATATTATTTAGAAACTGTATGATTAAGAATTAAAAACCTTATATGTGTATCTATCATTCAATTTAAGCTTAAGGGAGCATATTTTTCTACGAAATTTACACGTGGAAATGCAATTTTGACACTATCTATTTAAATAAAAGATTTATACACTCTTCTCATTTCAGAGCAGTCAGACGGCACCTACTTAAATATTAATTTATTATCTTTTTTCCCCATGTTTACTTTAGACAAAGAGAAAAAATGCCAGTGTGAACAAGTTTTCTAACAGTAGCAGCACTTTTACGCAAATTACTAATTACTGTTTGATTAGTGAAACCAACCAAAGAAAATATAATCGTGATATTTATCCTGATAAGTTAATTTACGAGAAATTTCCCGCCAAAAGAAAAGAACGCTGAAAGAATATTGTGGCTATTTGCTAAAAGAATAATATGGAACATTCCAAAAGCAATATGGCCGACATACCGATGTGTGATAAAAGTGAAGCATTTCCGGAAATGGCCCTACCGGAAGTTAATGAGAATGAAATGTGACGGGATTATCTAAGCAGCCTGTGAAGATAATATTGATTAATAGCAAATGGAAATATTACCATTTTGGCAATGCTTTTTATGTCTAATGATAAAATATTATTCATACCCAATAGAATGGGCGTTCCGATCGAATATTTTTATTATTCTGCAGATTAATTGGCCACAGGAAACATTAGTATTGCTTCAACCATTTGAATTGGTAACATTAGTTCTAATAAAATACCTTCTTTTATTTAAACAGGGCTTAACTGCAGCACATAAAGTGTTGAATAAAATTTAATGGATTGTTAGAATGAATAAAATCCAAAAGCGCCAGATAATCCTTTTAGTATGGCTTTAAGTCTGCGTTAGATGCTCTGATTCAGTTTCTTTTATTTTATTAGATCGAAATTTTACAATGTACTTCTCTGTGTTTGAATTTAAAACAGCGAATATTTATGACCTTTAAAGTATCAGGTTCTGTGTACTTTTAAATGTAAGATATAATCCTCTTATTATTTCATTGTTTATTCACAATTCTTTTAACAGATAAGTGAAACATTTACTGATATTTTAAACACACAAAAGCTGTAACCATTTCAGATGTGTAAAAAGTGTCCTTAACAGGTTTTGAAGATTTAAGTATAACACGGGAGAAGTATTTATTTAGAGTATATTAAATAAAACACATAAAAGTAAAATTTGTTTTAAATCATATCATAAGTTGAAATGTTTGTCTTATGTATGTAAACTACAACACTATATTTAAATTTAAAAAAAAAAACCTTCTAAGGAGAGTATTGAAAATTATTTGTATAATACCATATTTATTCAAATCTAAGCCGTCATAGATTCTAAGCCGCAACCCAAATTCTCAACAAATTTTTGTGAAAAATGATATATAGTGTAAAATGATCTATCGATATCCAATTTTACGAAATTAAATAGATTTAACATAAGAACTAGTATGAAGTGAATAAATAGTTATACTAATATTATAGACTTTTAAATGCATACTTTAATATGTAATTGCTCTAATTGTCTCATCCAATTAATTGTTTTTCTTTCGATTCTTAACCACACCCGATTTTCAGCAGCATTAATATTGGAAAAAAAGGGATGCTTAGATTCGAGTAAATGCGGTATATGATAATGTAGTTAAAATAGATAAAAATAGAAGTTTATCTGCAAAACAAAGAAATATATGATAGTTTGTATACAGTACATGTGCGTAACCAATGTGTGTATTAGCGGAAAATGAGTTTTCTGTTTAAAATTTTACTTAAAATTCAAAATTTGCAAAGCCGAATTAAAGGCTTCTTTAATTTTCAAACATGTTACCACACAGGCGAAATTATTGCTAAGAGAGTAAAAGTGGTGTGAAATACTTTATAATCGAATAATTGAAAAGTAGAAGGCTAATAACAAATTCTATTTTTGGTAACCCTATCAAAGACTAATCCATTTTTTAACTCTCTTGTTATCTTGTGAAGTACTTTTTTTTTAAAAAAAAATCCGAACCATTTTTAATAAAGAAAATAAGAGGTAAGAAAAATTCGTACACAGTACGTGATCGTTAGCCTGTTTCATTCCCTACTGATGGAACTCGCTACATGATAACTATAGGCATTCAGACATTCTGGTGGAGTAATTGTGAATTTTAGGAACTATATGGAAACTCGAATTCTGACACTAACTTCAAAAGATTTATGTGTGTTTTATTTTCTTCTTCTCGAATTAAAGATAAATTTAAAACACCCCAGAAGTTTAAAGAGTTATATCGCATCCGCATAGCTATAGGAAAATATAAAAATAAATAAATAAAAATTATAGAAAATTTTGTTCCTAAATTACATTTTTTTTTCGGAGATAGCGTATCCCTACTTTATGCCTACTTTTAAGTAAAAATGTTCCAAAAATTCTTGGCTTATACACTGAGACATACGGTATTCTAAAATTCATTTTGTATGTGAGAAAATAATGTATATATATATATACATATTTTTCTCTCATTTTTTGGAGCAGTTTAAGTAATTGTAAAATGTAAATTTCTCAAAAAATTAAAAATTAGACCGATTTAGATAGTTTTCTATCAGTTTAACTGAGGGAAAATTTTAGATTTTAGAATTTAAAGTCGCACACACAGAAAACCCGAAGAAAATTAACAGGAGAAGCTGTTTAATGAACAAATCTTAAATTATTGAATTAATATTATTTCTTTTTCTCTTCATTATTTTTCATCATTCTAAAAATTATATTTAGAAATTAAAGTATATTTTTTAATTGTTGATGAAATTTTTTTTTCTTATGATCATAACCTGATTTTACTTATAATTGGAATAAATATGATTCCACTTGACATTAATCCTCATTTTGGAAAAAAAGTATTAATACAATTTCTCTCTGTTCTTCTAAAAATGTATACAATTCTATTATTCTTCTAAGAATTACATTCTTCTTCTAAGAATGTATACACACACACAATTCTATTCTTCTTCTAAGAATTCCATTCTTCTTCTAAGAATGTATACAACTCTATTATTATTCTAAGAATTCTATTCTTCTTCTGAGAATGAGTACAATTCTATTCACTATAATTCTATTATTTTTCTAAGAATGAGTACAATTCTGAATTCTATCTACTTAGTGATATCATAAAAATCAAATAAAACTTTAACTGCACGATATTTCTTTTAAACTTTATTATAATAAGTCTATTGAATATATTTCCATGAATCGAACCATTAATGATAGAAATACCCGTTTATAATCAATATTAAAAACTTTAAAAATCCATTTCTTCCTATTACATTCCATCATCGTGCAAATGGTGTTTAGAACAAAAGAATCTCAACGCATCGATAGTAAATGGAACTTCTTATCAGCCATTCTGCCAGTACCATTTTCGGGGAAGAATGTAAAAACAAAGTTCCAATTGTGATTACCTCTTGTACAAATCAGGGAAACTGTTCCATGGTACAAGTTCCCGAGAATTTACTGTGCCAACAGAGATGCCATTTGTTAGATAACTTCAAAGGAAAAATCGAATCCTTAATCTAAGTTTAACGACACGTTGAGAGGAGCCATTTGAAAATGCCAGGTAGACAATCATTCAGGCTGAATGATGAGCCTTTTTTTTCCATTGAAACAGTGGTCTTTTATGTGACCGATCGGCCCTGCACTAGCAATCATTAAGTTTAGGATTAATGCCACTAATACTTAAGGCATTTGTTTAAAAAGAAAGCTTTCCCCCCAAAGGCTTTCAGCCTTTTTTTTCTGTCTTGAATTGGAATCCATTAGTATTTTGAAATGAGCTTTATGAAGTTTACTTCCTTAGATGTGTTTCTTCCCTAATAGGGGATTGTTATTTTGCTCGTTTTCCATTTATAAAAAAATAAAAATTTTCAAATGAGAATTTTATTTGAATCAGTACATTACTTGCATATTAAAGAAAATTTAAAAAATTTATAACGTAAGAAGGATTAAATCTCTGATTTTTTTTAAAAAATTTAGTAGTAAAATGTGGATGTTAAAAAAGAAAAATCATATCTATGTATATCATTCTAATTCTAGTTATCTTATACTCTCATTCTTATATTTACTCTACTTTTTAATGTTTTAACAGTTAGATTTTAAGAAGGCTTTTTTTTTTTTTGAAATTTCTGTTAAAATAAAATATAATATTACCAATATTAAAATAAAACTTAATTTAGATAAAACCTCTGGAAAATGTACGTTTAAAAATGTAATGCGTCAAGAAAACAAAATCTACATCATTAGTTAAATGTTTTATGTAATTTTTTACCATATCACAGGGTTCCATATTTAGGGTTCCTACCACCATAA
>BMAV01010479.1:9340-20212 GCA_019973955.1 Trichonephila inaurata madagascariensis | reverse complement strand
TGCAAGATCGCTTTTCAATTCAATAGAATGCTTAATCCAAGAATTTAGACATCTCTCGACTGTTTAAAAACAAAACATTTAGTCATACAACATCATTAAATATCCAGTGAAACTGGAGGATAAAGACTAGTATTTGAATAAGCTAAACATCAGAATCGAATACACATCAAAAAAAAGTTTAGTACAAAACTGATGCAAGATTTGGCTGATAACGCGATATGAATTCAAAGAACTATTGCTGTTAAGATATTGCAGACCTGCTTAATGCTTTGATATTCTGTCACTTAGTCATATATAAATTCAAAATTCAAGCGAAAGCTCTTTTTGAATGCATTGCATAGCTCATTAAATACAAACTTGCTTGTAGAAAGTCACAATCGTATAAGTAACCAATAATAATACCTGATTCGAAAGCTAGAAGAATTGATTCCATAATCAAATTCAATACTACCAAAATCTGACATAATACTTCGATCGAAATGACGTTCTCACGATTACTCGACATAATTAAAAACCTTGCATCTTAAATTAAAGATTCAGTGGATGTTAATAAATAAAACTTTCATATAATGCTATAGCATTATGCATATTAGTCGAGAAATTACACGCATGATTTATTTCTGGTTGTCTGACGTTATATTAAATTCTTAAGAATCATTATTACAACTGTCAAGACTGAATAAGAAAGACATATTCCATAAATTAACTAATTTTGAAATATTATGGTTCGGTCAAGGTATAATTGGAATGGATCATATGCTTAACAAATGATTTATTTCCTAAATACTTGCGTAATCTATTGCAAATATATAATCAGTTTCAAATGTAAAGGTGGAAACTAATGAGTTTGGTCAGAGGTTATACAGAATAATGGCATGCATATTATTTTAGCAATTACAGTAATTATCTAGTTACAAATCCCAACGCTGTGATTTGATTTAGAAACATATTTAATTAAATTCTTTATTTCGGTTACTTTTGTTTCATTGAATAAAGTTTTGTTAAAATAAAATTCAATGGCAATTTTTACAGAAAATACGAATATATCTAATGTTTCTTTAAATGATTTGTATTTTAAACTGTGTTATAGAAATATTATAGAAAGTTTTGTATGGATATTGAGAAAATTGCTTTATTTTTTTATAAATTTGTTATTTTTTTAGAACGTTGTATTTATTTATTTTGAGGATGCTTTCATTGAATATAAAAGAGCCTGAAATAGACTTGAAGCAAATTTTCAGAAAGAAAATATCTCAGTTTTACTGAAAATTCACTATATTATAATTCAAGAATTTTTTTAAAAATTCTATATATTTTTTAAATTTGAAAACATTCCATAAATAAAATAATTTACCTCTTAACATGTAAATGTATTTCTTTGTTTTAAGTAAAGCTTCGTGTACATTATTTTGTAATTTCATTGATTTGATTTTGTAATTTCTCCATTGCTCTGAGATTTTATGAGTTCATTTTTTTTTTTTGTGTTACTTCACTGTTTTTTTTTTTCTTTCAATAATTTAATTTTGTTATGTACTTGTTTATCATTAACGTATTCATTTATTGAATTATTTTATTTGTTATTTTTCCTTTGTTTTATTTTGTTTGTTTTCTCCTGTAAAATTGTTGTTATACTTGCGATGCATGAGAGTTATTTTATCTCTCTTCATTTACAATAATAAAAAAAAAAAGAAAGCGTAAAATGCAAGCTTATTTAGCATTGCAATATAATAGACGAATTATTAAGAATATTTTTATATGTTAAAAAATGAACCAAATAAGATAATAACCACCAATTTATGATATACTGTTCACTATAGGACAGCCAAGTCAGAATACAGCAATAATTTCGGAGTATATTTTTAACTGTTGAAACGTTCCTATTTTGGTACTATTCACTTAGACAGCTTTAATACCGCTATTGTAACGTTATAAGAAGACTATACTGCAAGTACTTCTGTTTTATTTACACATTTTTACTAGACATAATGAATAATTGTTTTGTATTTGTATTTTTAGGAATGCTACAACTATTCCTAGGATATAAACATGCAGATGAGCGAAGAAAGCTTAAATATTTTGCAAACTATTCACGCAGACTCTAATTGTAGTTACCACTCTAAACCAAGACTCCTTAAATTGTTTTAATTAAAAGAAAGTGAAATGCAATTTATTTGTTCAAGAATTTCTAGTAAGAGATAATATATTTGAAGGATCAAGAAATGTAGTGAAATGATCAAATATCTTTTGATTTAGTGGGATAAATGGAGTAATGTTAAACATTCACTAATATTATGCAAACTAATTCCAAATTGTTTACTTTAAATTACATGAATTATAATATATAAATTATATGAATTATATTTTCATGAGTGAGTGGTAAAACAAAACGGAGCTATTGTGGGTTATATAAGGGATGTTCTTTATGAAGCATGTTTTAAGTAGGTTAGAGTAGTTAAGAATACACCAAACTCTATTATCCTGCAAGTGGTGTAAATTGCCTTTTGGGGGAAAAAATTCGAAATAATTTTTTCGGTGTTTTTAACGATGATACAATACAAGAATCGAAATGCTATAATTTTAATTACTGATGTAATGTATCTAAAATTAACCGTGACAAATCTGTTCACAGCATAAAACTTCAATTTGGCTTGCATTGATATTTCAACAATAAACATTATTGAAACGTAAGTAGTAACAAGTGATACGATTTCCAAATTTTTATTCAATGATGTTCCAAGTTAAAATATATGCCTGATATTTCTTGATTACAATTATATGCGTAATTAATTGCAAACTTTAAAAAGTTTATTTCGATTTTTTTCTGATATAATGTGAGTCTTTCTCTTTCATTTGCTGGAACGGTATTAATATACTATCAATGTGCAACTTATGTCCATCAATTAATCGAGATATTCGATTGATTCAGATCTCGGTAGCTTAACTAAAATTAATTATTGATTATTGACAACTAAGATGCTCTTTGATTACTAATTTTTCCCTAGAGGAATGTAAATTCGTAACAGATGCATGCCCAAGGAAAAGGTAAATTAAATAAAAGTGAAAATATTTATTGCTTTTTCTAAGAGATACTACTTTGCATGAACTTTTTTCTTCCTTAGATTGTTTTCTTTCAACGCTTATAATTTTTTTTAATATAAAATTGCACAACAATTTATACAATAAAATTATAGAAACTCCTTCATCAAATACTTCGCAACACCCTAGAATGCTCTGTCCAGATATTTGATAGCTGTGCTGATACATTAATTACCAGCAATAAAATTATCTCGTTGTAAGCGTACAGCGGCACACATATATGACCGATGAAGGATGTTATACATAGGTATCCGACTACGTTCAGAACCGTGATTTTAAAAAAGCGCATAAATGGATAATTTTTATGATAATTAGTGTCACTTAGATTAGAATACATGTATAAAATTGTTTTTACATTTTGACAAAAAATGTTTTATTTAAATACAATATTTCGGCAAAACATTAACTTAGAACAACTTTTTTTCAAAATGTTCTCCTTTTGTGAAAAATACTTCTATTATAATAATATTTTGCCTGCAAATAGCTCAGACCCCTGTACAGAGGCTCAACTATGATTTTTGAAAAATTCACATTATTTTCAGAATTACATCCCATTGAAATAATTATCGGCGTTTTTTTCTTAAAATTTCTCCCATCAGTTGTCGTAAAACATGGAAAACCCCCTTCTGAGTTATATATTTCAAAAATTCTAGTTGAGCCTCTGTACAGAGGTATGAGCTATATACAGGCAAAATATTATTATAATAGAAGCATTTTTCATAAAAGGAGAATATTTATAGAAAATGTTTCATTCTATGTTCATTTTTTATCAAAATATTGCACTTAAATAATTTTTATTGTAATACTATTCTTAAAACAATTTTATATACGTTTTATAATCTAAGTGACACTAAATATCATAAATATTATCCATTTATACACTTTTGCAAAATCACGGTTCCGAACGTAGTCACATACTTTAATAAGGTCTAACTGATTAAATAAAATGTTATTTAAATTCACTAGAAATCTGATATTTTATGAAATAGTTATTATTTTTCTAATATATTATTTAACATTTACAAAAATTAGCTATCGTTATTCATTTAAAAGGAACAGTCGCACAAGGAAGCAATCACGAAAGGGATTCTTCACTTGACTGCTTTTCGGACACCTTTAGGTTTATTAAAAGTCGTAAACGTCAGTCACGTGACCGAATTCCCTTCTTTTCAGACTAGGTGGGATAATAAAATTTCACCTTTCTCCCTTATTTTCAGAACTGCAAAGATCTGCACTACTCAGCAAGAGAAGCAGCAAGTTATTTTATCGTCATTGTCCAACTGCGGGTGATAGTGTACATCGTTGACAAAAAAGGGAAGAAATCAGTAAGTTCGAAGTTAAGTCCCGTCCTGAAGGGTAGTTTATTTTCAAAATTAGCTGTCTCTTCAAGTTTAGTAGAACATTTAACACAACTGGACTGGATCATACGAAAGACTAATCCACAGTTTAATAAAAAAAAGTAATGTGTCTCGGGATAAAATGATTATAGTTGCACTTACTTTGAGTTAGAAATAAATAAAATGTGAGAAATTTGAAGAGATAGAGAAAATATCTCATTATCCTTCTCTCCATGTCACAAGAATATTATTTTTTTATTTATTCTTCATAATTATCGGAAAGCAATTTAGTTTTCTTTGAAGTGATTCTCAAGTAAGAGACCTTCAATTTAACATTCACTTTTTTTTTCACTGACAGTAAAAATTTGTTGAATATTTTTAAGGCATTTTTATTACTGTGTGATTCATGATACTATTAGTCAAATCAATAAAAAAATCTATTGTAAATATAGATGCGGAAGAGGTTATTATTCTTTCTACGTATAATATGCATTACTTTTGTTAGATTATTAAGTCGATTAATTTGAATGTATAAATGTATATGTTCTATAAAAAATGGATTCTAACGAAATATTAATTTATTTAAGCGTAAAATTAAGTGCAAGTTAAATTATGAAGATCTGAGAGGGAGTAAAATAAATTTTACGTTTGATAAAGAGCTACTAAACGTCTTAAAACGTCATTAGTTGTAAATGATTTCATTTATAACCCCAAGTTTTAAGTATTATCAAATAAAAGTGTGCATTAACTCTACGCTTACTGTATAAATCTGAACATCTGTGAAAAATGTGTATTTGTCTGCAATTTCTGAATGGAGGACACAAAAACACAACTGATAAAATATTGATGCTGTGTCTTAATGATTATGTCAAAACTATTAATAAATATATAAATTAGTCGAAATCGTTAAATTAATTCTTAGTAAGTGAGCAACTAATAATAATAATGTATATTAAATGAACAAAATCCCTCTTATTAAAGCGATATTGGTAATAAAGGCTGCGTAAAAGACGAGGCAAGTAAAGAATTTCAGTTTTATCCAAATGAAAAACCTAATTCCCTTGCTTTACTCATTAAGTAATTATTTTTCTATGTATAATTCTTCTACCTTATTATGTCTGACCATATAGCTTTGTAGGAATATAAAAACACAACAACAATTACATCAAAACTTTTGCAAAATAATAATGACCAAGTCTTTGATTCAATTTTATAGCTACTAGTAGATTTTATACAATAAAGTGAAAAAATACTTAATGATATATTTTTAAAAATTTTAAATGTTATTTATAATTATTTAAAATTAATAGGAAAAAATTATTTTAAACCAGATTAAAAAATCATACATTATTTTTATGCTGGCTGTCCCTTCTGTGTATAATACAAACTCATATATAGTAAAAATATTTGCTCTGCAATGAATTTTTTAAATTTTTTTCTCTAAATTCCAAATGCTTGATATTTATAGCTTCGGCTTATAGATTTAAATTATTTAGCTGTAGGATATTTTAATTACTTTTTAATATCAAATAAACTCCTTAAGAACAAACAAAAATTGAGTTAAGTACATCAATTTCCAATTCATTTCACAAATTTTAAAATAAGCATTTAAAGCAGAAAAATGCTCTTACTTAACACATTTTATGCATCTTAATAATAAACTCAGCCTCATTCGAAACCCACGAAAGCCAAATATCAAAAATAAACCACTTTCCTCCCTGTGGAGAGATCTCACCTTGTATCAACGCGGCCCTCACATCCCCACATTCTATTTATTGCCCTTGCTTGTCAACGATTACGAATTCCAACCTGCCCCTGAATTACGTGATTTTTTTTCTCCGACACTCTGCATTCCGGTGTAAATGGCTGCCCGTTGAAAATCTGCGCTGGCTGGAAAACCGTGACAAATCGTCCATAATAGCTCCGGGAGTCGGCCTTAATGATAAAACTAATGAAAGGCATCACATACCACCGCTCCGTTGCCAAGCAGCGAAGATGAGGCATCATGCCAAGCTGCTTCTCTGCGGTCTGCCATCTATTGCAGCAGCCACGTCATATGGTCGTTAGGAGACAGATGCACAAGACGCCGTACATATTCCTCGTGATACCGACTCTCTGACGATTCATCGTGTTACCTTGATTGGGGAAGCACTTGTTCTCCAATTATAAATGCAGGTAGGGATTGAGGGGAGGGGTGTTCAAATGGCACCGACGCTGATTTTGTCGCGTAGGTGATTATCAGATGGGGAATTGATTGCCTCGCGCGTGGAAGGGTTGTTCTGTGTGAGTAGGTTGGCTTGGTCATTTTCGTGTTTATGATGGTAAAAGGGGTGGGGAAAAGAATCGTAATTTTGAATTGAAATATCGAAATGCTTAATGAGTTTCTTAATTGATCGAAGCACTTAATAAGGGTGTTTTGATTAATTTAAGAGTTAAATTGAGAGATTTTGAATTTTCGCTTTGAGGGAAGTTATTGGAGTGCGTTAAGATATTCAAATTGCAGTGTTTGGGTGGAAATGGAGCTTATTTATAGTTGCAAATTAATTTAAGTAAATTATAATCGTCGATGAAGACTTTCAAGGTATGTTATTGTATAGTTTTTTCCATCTCGTATCACTAAAAGTTATACGAGAAAACGAGTAATATAAAGAAAAATAAAGTCAATTCCTACTTAGGTCAATAAAGAAAATTTTTATTTTAGTTACCTTTTATTAAATAATTACAATTAATATGAATAGCACAATATTAAGTGGCAAAATAGAAACCGGTTTCTTTTCTATATATGGTGTTGGACTATTATTTTTGTGTTTGTTACTATACATTTATTTATAAATCACATTCCCAGAAATTAAGCCATCCCAGGTAGGATTCGAACCCACGGCCTCGGAATTAGAAGTCTAATGCGTTATCCGTAGTGATAAAGAAAAATAACGAGGAAATTTCCTTTTTATATTTGATTTTGGACTATTTTAGGTTTGTTACTATTTATTCATTAATTAAATTTAATTAATGAATTAATATTTTTTAAAAAAAAACTGTATTAACATCGAGTGTGTCATCCACTACAAGTTTAAAAAAATATATTTGAACTTAATTGGATGAATAGAAAGTATTTTACTAACGATTGAAAATTTGAACAACATATAAATAGAGTATGGATTAATAGCGGGAATTGAAAAATTGTAAGAACGAGAGGAAAGAGATAAATATGGTTTTTTTGGTATGCATTAAATGAATTTATAAATAATTTATAATGAGAGCAAGGATAATTAAATTTCGTAATTTACAATAACTAAGTATAATACCAACAATACTGAATTAATATTAAATGTAGTTTTTTAAGCACATACCCTTTACTTTGAAATATTTTGCTTATTAATCTTTAGGTATTCATTGAATTTCGATCATTTCATTAGATCCATGAGGTACGAATAGTTTTATTTAATATGCACTTATAAAAATAATACAGATTTAAATTTCAAAGAGTTAAACATTATTTGAGTACCAATTAAAGTAATGAAGTTGAAAATAATTTTTAATAAATAACATTTATAATAATTATTCGGATTTATGTGATCGAATTTCTTGAAAACTTATGAAAGAGAATAGTAATTTCATTTAACAGATGATATAAAAACTGATAAACTGTGTTATTATTTTGTAAAATATACATAATTCTTTATGCATCTTTTGAATAAAACTGAAAAAAAAATTAAAGATATTTTATAAAATACTTAGCGAAACTTTTTATTGTAAATTACTACAGCTCTGCTTTATTTCTTACACACTTAATATTACTTATTCAATATTTAAATAATAATTACTTTGACAAATAAAACAAATGTTTACATATCTCAATATCTCAAAGTCGAGATTATGACATTAGTAAAAAAGTAGATAAATTATATAATTAAGATATCCGTTTTTAAAAGAATTTCTTAAAACTCTTGATGAGACGGGATACTTTAAAAAAATGTCGTAATAGTTAATCATTTGGATAAAGACTCTGTCACCCACAATCTTCGATACTAGGGTTAATAAAAGAATAGTTGTGCCGCTATCATGCTTCACTGAAATTTAGAAATGCAATTTCTTTTCAATGGTAACTCTTTTTATACTACAAAAGTTAGAAGTTTTCATTCCAGAGAAAATTACCGCAAAACCTTAGATGTTTACATGGTTCAGTAGTTCCTTTCATGTAAATTTGAACTTTTGTTTCTTTCATTTTTTGATCCTGAATTTATTTTTCTGACTGTGTGCTTGCTACCCGCATGGTTATTTTAACTGCGACTTTCTTAGAAACGGTAAAATGCTATGTTATTACCTTAAATTGGAAACCTTCCACTCAAACTCATCTTCACTTCATTACCCTTTAACGATATGAAATATAATTAGTTATTTTATATTTTTTAAGAGCAAGGAGTTATGACAGTGCATTTTATTTTTGCGAATATTACGATTTGTGGGGGAAAACCCCTCCATAATTTGTACTTTGTTTTTTACTTTTCAAAATCGTGTAATTTAAAACACTTTTAAATCTGAGAAATGGCTGGCTTATTTATTAAATACTGTCCATTCGCCTCAAAAATTTACTTAGATTACTTTTTAGAAGAAACACTTAAATTGATTGGAAATGGATTGATATTATAATACACAGTGAAGCACGTTTAACACGAAAACGCTTAAGACGAAATATGAGTTAACACAAAATAACATAACGGTCTTGATAAACTACTATGCTTTTTAATGCATTTTTCACTTAACACGAAATGATGGCTATGTAGTTGCAAACAATAAAAAAACGTCAATTAATATCCTTGATTGAAATTCATGTCCTATTAGAGTTTTTTTCATTGGGGTCAAATTAGTGATCTAGTCTACATATTTTAATTTTTTAAACCTCGAGGGGTGCCCGGACCCCAGTTTAACAGCCACTGCTCTACAGCAGTGTTTCCCAAAGTATAGTACGTGTACCCTCAGGGGTACTCGAGGAGTTTGGGGAGGGGTACGCGTCACACCGGTGTTTGGTGAGGATATGCATTGCACAGTGCTTAGCATTGTCTAACTCTACGATCTCATAAGTCAAGTCAAACACAAAATTTTCTCTTTCTCATTAATACAAATAGTTATTTATAATACAACTTTAATTAATATTTTATGAATAATTTTATTTCTCTTTTCTTTATTGTTTTGTGTATGTCACACAAAAATAAAAAATAAATATATTTTAATTATTATTAAAATACATCCACTCTTTTGACGAGGGGTACACAACGTTACAAAGTTTATAAAAGGAAAACATATTTGTAAAAGTTTCGAAAACGCTACTCTCTCCCTTTTCTTTTTTGATTTCTTGCTACTTTTGGTATTAAAATCTGCCAAGATTTTTTAATTTTTTTATATAATACCTTTCTGATCATTATAGATCATAATCAGAATATATGAAAATGAGTCATTTGATTGAATGGGGGGCAAGTACACAAAATTCTTTTAATCTCATGGTTATCTAGAAACCTCGCTTTTACCTCCTTTAATCTTAGTGTGTACAAACAATGAATAATTTGTTTAGGTCGTTATTCTTATAAATGTTTTCTTTTTTAATTTCCTCAACCTAGTCGCATGAATGTACTTCATATTAAACTAGTTTATTAGTTAATTATCCTTCATAGTTTTAATTACATTTTTGTTTTAACATAATCAATGACAAATAATTTTAACGAAAATACTTTTTGTTGCTTATCATCTGTTCATGTATATAACTAAGAATTTCACAGTTTTATAATCATATAATAATACTGCCACTGCAACTTTTTCTTGAAATTAATATATTTCATTAATTTGTACTTCATTCATTTGCTATGCATGGCAGAAAGAGTAACAAACTTAGAAATCTTCAAGTATAATTAAGGCATAATTTGTCTAAATGAAATATTTCCTTGCATTGCTACAAGTTTGCATTAACGTATTCTGCCATTGGGATTGCTTGAAATAATGAGATAAATATTATATGATTATAAATGAGTTATTTCTACACATTATTGTTCATTTAATTTGATAAATAACATAATTTAAAAACTGACGGTAATGGAAAAGTAGCATTATATTACACTGCAGTGACTATGTTGCAAAGAAATATTAGCTGAAGAAATATATTAGCTGAAAAATGATTACACGGCTTTCCTAAATTTTAAACTATGAAAAAATAAATATTTTCATTTAATTAGAAAAAAAAAGTTGGATAATGTGAAGTTTACTGTGAAATTGACTTCTTTATGTGGATAGCATCACACTTCCCTATGCACCCCATGCATCTTTAAAAAAATTGCAGCGTCTTTCCAACTGACATCACCCAGACATCCGTTGGCCGTGAGAAAAATACCACTCCACCCTCAAGTCAGAACCCTGACTGAAATTTGAGGTATATGGGAGGCGACCCCCT
>BMAV01010478.1:0-80301 GCA_019973955.1 Trichonephila inaurata madagascariensis | reverse complement strand
TTTTTGCCGAAATATTGTATTTAAAAAATTTTTTTGTCAAATGTCCTTAAATTTTTTATACATGTATTTACAATGACACTAAATAAAACAATTATCCATTTATCCCCCCTTTTAAAAATCACGGTTGGTAAATGGTTTCAAACCGTCCACCCATGTAATGGGTTCAAAAAATCACAATTTTTTTTTTATAAATTGCTTCCTTAACTTGTCTAGAATACGGTGGCAAAGTGATTTTTTAAAATTTGAAGTCGTTATAAAGAAGCAGGTAATAAAATGTAGTAAAAGTAGAAAATCAATATTAAATGCTCTTAATGCAAACAAATTTATATTTTCCCCCTAAATCAGCAGGAAAAAAACTGTACATTTTGTTCCAGAGTTACGAATGTTTACTTTTTTCTAGTAAAAGAAGTAATTATTTATTGCACCACTTATTAAACCATAAACGGCATATAAATTCGATCCTTCAGGTACTTAAAGCATACCAATTTTTTTGGATACTCAATAAAACCTAATTTATCACACTTTAATAATATACTGCACACATATCTTATCATGGGTCATAGAATACATCTTATCAGATATAATATTGAAATCTCTTTTCAATGGATACCGGCTCATTGTGACATTGCTCGGAATGAGCATGATGACTTTCTTGTTAAGAAAGGAGCCTTTGTGGTCAAAAGACCCGCAAGGATTTCAATCTTAATTCCCGACTTTTTTTCTAAATGGCCTTTGGGATGACAACACTACATGGGGGGTGCGAGTGTTTATAATAGACAAAAATAGAAGTTATTTTAAAAAATTATCAATTTACCTAAAAGTAGAAAAAAAAATACATTCTGACACATTTATATTGAAATAATATACAGTAAAACCAATTTTTGTGCGGTCTTTTTTATGCGATTTGTTTGGTACGTTTTTATTTTTGTGCGAATTTTTATGCGCGATCTTTTTTATGCGGTGTATGAATTTCCAAGGGTTTTGGGGCCACCCCGTAATGTTTTATATCATTTTCCAGTGGGTAAAGGAGAATTTAAATCCCTCCCCTGAATGTCAGGTTTCGCCTTTAATATTTTATAAATTGGGGAAAAACATATTTAGGAAGTCAGGGCCGGGCCAGAGTCCGGGCCCCTTCCGTATGGGTTAATTATGCCACTGAAATTGAACCCAAGACGCTCTTTCATTTTTTTAAACAGTAAAAAGACAATGCCATTCGTTGCATTCTTCAACGCTCCAGCAGCCCGCGCTTAAATGAAGACGAAACTTTCAATGACACTGACATTATCAAAAATTTGATAGATTTGAGCTTCGGACAAGGACCAAAAATATTTGAGATCGTATGAAAATATGCAGGGATCAACATTCCAAAAATAAAAGCATTTTTTAAAATAGATACCAATAAGAAAGGAATATAAAATTCCAAAAAGGGTTAAAATATGTATACCTGGTTATCGTGAATCTACAAGCAATTTGACAATTGAATTTCGCACAAAACTTTATTTCTACTTTATGTTGCGAAAAACAAAAAAAAAAACGATTAAAATTGTACCTTAAAAAGTGACGAAAGAGATTTGAACTTTCAAAAGGGGGCTGGATCACTTAAAGAGCATGAATTTGTGTGAATTTTGAAAAATTATGCGTGTATACAATGAGAAACTATATGTTTTTAAAATGTTTCCATGTGTAATATTTAATTATTTAATTTGTTCTGGAAGTACTCTTACATACACTTGGTAAATAATTGGCATATTTTATAAATGCGACTTTCTTTATGTGGTGTTTAAATACCGTATAAAAAAATTCTGTAGTATTTCCACGAATTAGTTTATTTTACATAAGAATTTATGAAATTTTTGAATATTTTTTTTGTGCGTTTATTTTTATGCAGTCCCTATCTACCGCACAAAACCAGGGTCAACTGTACTCATAAATGCATCAGTACTGCACAACTTATTTGCTAACTAATTTATCAATACTAAGTTGAGAACAGGTTTAAAACTTACTTGTGACTTCCATGGGGTTGTCATAACAAAATTATATACAAAATTTAATTCTATCTTGTTAATTTGTGCGGTTTATAACTAGAGTCGAATTGTAGTATTATTAAACATAGTGCATTACTGTTACGAGTTATATTACATTTATTACATTATATGTATTACTGTTATAGTGCATTATTGTTACATAATTGTGTGTTCATTATTATTACATTCCATATATTATTACATTCTATATATTGTTACATACAAAATATTGTTGTACATTATTGTTACATTCCATATATTATTACATTCCATATATTATTACATTCCATATATTATTACATTCTAATATTGTTGTACATTATTGTTACATTATATATATTTTTAATGTACGGAAGGGGGGGGCGTTTAAATTATGATTGAAAACTGGGTCGCAAGCATTTAGAGTTTGAGAAGCACTGGTATATGTGCTTTTGCAGTGTGTGGTATTTGTAAAATAAATAAATAAAAAATTAGATATAATAAGCAATGCATGATAATATATATACACAGGTGTCAAGAGTTTTTTTTCTTTCGACAATTAAGGGGAAACAGTACGATTCAATTGACCAAAATCTTCCAAAAAATCAAATTTAATTTTTTTAGTCTAAATTATTTTTTATATACTTTTCTATAACCTCACACAATTTGAAAGCTCTAAACTTAAAAAACGCAGAATTATAATAGCACGTTCGTTTTTATCCACATCTCTATGGCAAATCAAAACTTTAAACTGACTTATCTCACAAACATAAAATAACTAGTTTGTCTTCATTTAAAATGCTAAGGCTTTTTTTCTATTGCGCTTAATGCTTTGAAATTTTTTCCTATTGCTAATAGTACATGTAACAAAAGTTGGTATGCATTTTTGAATCAAAGCAAATATTTATTTTTTAAAATATAATTGTACTCATAATTTATACATTTTTTAAGGAATTTTCAATAAATATTCATAAAAAGAAATTTTGTATGAATACCAATCACGTTAACGCAAAACCCATACCAACCTTTTTTATACATAGTTTGATGTACTTGTAAATCAAATTTCATGCATGTACGTAAATTTTTGTAGGAGAAGTAGCGTTTTAAAATCACTTCACAATTTTAAGTTTTTGCTTAAAAAATTACATGGCTAGCTTTTTATGAAATTTTGAGCACAAAATCTATTTAACATAATATACATACATAGGAGGCAACCAAAAATATTTTAAGAATTCTTAAATTGAAAATTTTTGCGATGATCGTACCATGTCCCCTTAAAACATCTACCAAAACGAAAAGTCAATACAATAAGTAAATATTTGTTTTCAATGAAAGAATATATACTCTCTCGCTGGTTTTTACTTCCAGAAAACTCGAAGTACATTATCTCACACCACTTTACCTGAATTTCATGACCAATCCCATCAAACCTAAAACTTATACTTTGTTGGCAGTGTTATAATCCCTTCTGTAATTTCCTTTCTCGCGTTCGCCTTTCATGAAACATTAAAAAGACTCAAAAAACCTTCATTCTGAATAACAATTTTTTTTAAATTTCAAAATCTCTTGACAGCATCCAAACCTCCTTCCGAGTTAAATTAGGCTGTAATCAGTTACCCCCATTAAGTTTTCTGCTCTGCTTGTTTGATTAGGATACTAATTATCGGAATAATGTGAGAAAACTTTTTGGTTTATTGACGCTGGTAGAATTTTTAAAAATATGATAGAACTCGCCTCGCTGAGTCTTCCGAATTTAATTTCGTCGTCACGCCGTCTCTAGCGAAAAGAGAATTAACAAAAATTCTTTTAATCTCTTAAAAATGAGTCCGTGTCAAGAAATTGAAGACCACTAACACGACACCTTACATATTAAAGAATATGTTTTAAAAAAATTGTATCCATCGCCACTTTTATTTTTCCTTAATTTCTAAATGGGATCATAAAGGTATTATTTGGAATTTTAATTTTATGGTATATAATCACTTCCTTAATTTTGATTTTTTTCTACAAATTTTTCTATAGCAAAATTAAATTGATAAGGTGTACTCAAATATCCTATGACGTATAAAATAAATAAATAAATATGACGATTTGTTATTGGTTGAAACTTTTGGAGACAGTTAATTTATTTTTGATATGTTTTCAACCATGAATAAATAGAAAATGATTACTTTCCATTTTAAGAAAGTAAAATATTTCCATTTTTATATACAAAAAATTTAATGTCAAAATAAACTTACAAATTCAAATTTTATATTCCTATATATATACAGCAGCTAATTAAAAAGAAAAAAAAATGTTTTTAAATTGTTTCATCTCCCCCACTGAGGAGAACAGATATAGTGTGAGTGTTAAGCTAAATTCACACCAAGGCTGTCAGTGTCGAGCGTTGAGCGTCTAGCCAATCAGAGACCTCATCTCGCCTGAGACGAAGTCTCTGATTAGCTAGACGCTCAACGCTCGACGCTGAAAGTCTTGGTGTGAATGCAGCTTTAGTCAATGACGTGAAGGCTGAATTATAGTACTTAAGACGACCTAGTGCAGAGACATTATATAGACAGCAGTGGAGCACACATAAGATTTTCAAGGCAGGGGGGCCTCCAGGGTCGAAAGTCCACAGTTCTCGTATGTTGCTCCAATACGCCGTCCAACATTTTGTTTTGATTTTTTCGATTTTTGGGAACAAAACAGTCAAACATTCATTATTGAATAAATAATTAGCCTTAATTAATAAAATTAATTAATAATAACAAATACTTAATTAAAGTTTGCTTATACTATGTAGGGGAGACTGGGGCAAGATGACTATGTTAACAATTTTTGTTGTTTATTAAATTGTTTTAAAGGATAAAAAAAATTAATCCTACATGAATTGTTAGAGTAGTTTTTTGTAGTATTAAATGCATTGCCATTTGTTTTTTCAAATAAAAAAAGGAAATGATAATTTTATTTTTTCATAACCTTAACAAATTGCCATCTTGCCCCAGTATGTTCAACCTTATTCATTACCCAACCTGAATAAGGTAGAACATATGTTCAAAGATAAAATATGTTCAACCTTATTCAAGTTGGATACTACTGAATAAGGTTAAACATATTTTATCTTTTGAATATGTTACAAGGTTTAACAACTAATACCTGTGCTTTTACATTTTACCAAGTATCAAACTAAGAGTAATGCATTGTAACGTAATGTTGAAGTGTTTAGTTGTGCAGCTAACAATAGTCACAAATAAAAGTGCCATTTTCATAATTGGAACATTCCCCATGCCACCACTCTTGGCATTTACAGTACTGGATCCATTCTTCTGTTGGAGGGTCACAATATTCCTCTTCACTTGCAGGGCATCATATATCACCATCCTTTGAAGTTGATGCAACTGGACTGTTTGGTCTGGATTTTATAGTCTTAGGCCTACAGGAGTTGGAATTTGAGTATTTTTACTCTTTTCTTAGCTTCTCGAGCTTCTCTTTTCTTGAAGGTTTCTGTTCTTCCTTCTGCTTTTCCTTTTGTTATAACATTTCTTTCATGGGTGTGCTTGTAAGAATGCTTCAGCTCACTTTTTTGCTTTTGCTTTTTTTCTAATATTGTGTTGCTTTAGGCAATAGTTTGAAATAAAAAACACTAACAGGCTTCTTTAGTGCTTCGGAATAATTATTTGCCATAAATTTTGGTTCTTGTTGAGGGTTTTGTAAGTTGGTTTTCTACTACCATGGTCTGAGGATTATCAGTATTATTCTATTTTATAAAAAACACCACCATTGCAGATGTAGCCTGCAACTTCGAAAAGTGTTGAAAAGGCAAAACCCAATCGTACTGTACCTGTCGTAAAAGAATCGCACTGTTAGAATCGAAGATATTGAGGTATTTATTTTTGAACCTGATAAGGCTTTTCATTTGAAGGGCTAGGGGGTGGGGCTTATGGAAAAATAAAATGTCTTCTACTGGTCACCTCCCTTTCGAACGACAAATTTTCCGATCCAATGCACCCCTTAGCCCTAGAGGAGATAGAAGCGCAAGGTCGAGTGGACAAATGCACAGACAAACAAGTATTACAGGATTTAATAAAATGTACAACTTCATTAGTTTAATAAATTCCAAAACACACGAAGCAAGATGATGATCTCGTCATCTTTCCCCTTGTTTCAGTTCATCATCTTGACCCGGACTGTCTGCTTAAAAGTATTCGTTTTCATTGCCATGAAGGAAGGCGATTAATTGACATTTATCCATGGTAATAGATAGTATTTAAATTGAGTTATAAATATTAAAGAGAAATGGTATATCATGCCTGCGTTTCTAGCAGAGCTTATGTACACATGCATAAAAGTTATCTCGTGGCAGCGGTGAACAATTAAAGCTTCACAACTAACACAAAAATGGCGATTTCAGCTTCTTTATACTATTGTTTAACAAACGGCCAATCAGAGAGCCAGTAGTGTCCGGTTGATCCTTCCACCTAGTGGAAAACGGAAAAATGGTTCAGTCCTAGGAGAGCCCACACCCTTGGCGCGAATTATTTTGGGTTGGCGATAATTGTGCCATCTTGGTAACCCTACTTTGATACACTAGATATGGTAAACCTAACTATTTCTGGAAATTTCGTATTTTGTCGGCGGGCATTTCGAATTTCATTTTGTTTTGGGGAACCAGGCTGGAATAGTTGCGTGTGTGAAGGAATATATTTTAGAATTTTGTACTTTGTTGAATGCGAAAGGTTAGAAAGAATTGATAGAATAGTGTATGAAGGAAGGATTGATTGCTTAGAGTTATATGAATGTCCTAAATGTAACGATCGGCATGATGTAACATGGTTGACAATAAAACGCCTTCTTCAAAATTGCACCAGCAACGCCAAAGGTATGTTCGACCATTACCTCGCAGAATAAAAATGGCGGCGCTCACACGATCATTCACTTAGCGATGAGACCTTCAAGATTTTTTAAAATCTGTTGTTATGCTGTACCCTCCACTCGGAAAAAATCAGCAGTAAGAAAGTAAGTGCTGTTTTATATTTTTATCTTAAATGTTTAATTTCTGTATTGTTTACAAATATTTTCATTACGCATCCACCTTATCTCTCCGTATTCACTTGCCGCCATTGTCGGTTTCGCTTGGCGCCATCTCGTTCTGGCTTGGCGCTTTTATCGTTTTGTCGCCAAGGGTTGGGCTCCTAGGATTTTACCCGGAAAAATTAAGACATTCGTTATCTTACCTCGCTCTTTATCCTGCCCGGACTTCCCTACATAGGATTATAAACAATCGAAACAAATCAAGGGCTGGGGGATCTGGAACCGAGTGTGTGAACGCCCCCTTGCATACACCCTAGTAGGCAGTATTCTCTTGAGTCTGGTCTAAGCGAGTCTATTCAGCTCCGAGAACTGGTCTAAGAGAGTCTTTAGTTTCTTCTTTTTGTGTCTCTTTAAAGATGGAATATGTCACGCCTTCAAAGGAAGACATGTGATAAAGAATGATTTCTATTTGACGTAACCGAGATTACTATTCAGCCATTGGTCCACCACCTCGTAGGGAGGGCTTTGTTGTTGGAGATTGGCGTGAGAACTTTGAGGTCAAAAATCGACTTGGCCCAAACTTAAGTATCAGCATTGTCCTATTCTCGGTATTTACCTCCAAGAAACTAAGTGACCCATGGGAAATCAATCATCAGTTGCGTAACAGGAAGATGGTCCCTCCCTAATCTCCTGCTTACTGCCTCTTAGGCGGTCGTTGAGGGTAAACTGTACGGAACACTGAGCCCTGTAGGGTTCTAATCTCCTATCGGGTACATTTAAATGACTGTATTGAATTTTCTATTACCCAGCGTAAGCAAATATATTTCAGATGAAAATTTTTAGTATTAAAATTAATTAAAAAAATTCTCTTTACAGGTGAGAAAATTAATATTATGTTGAAAAAAGCTTTTCGTTTCTTAAAGCGACAGAAAGATGAAACTTTGAAGGTTAGGAGAGTGGGCGGAGCAAGCCTAACCAATATGAATGCAAGAAAAGTTCAAAGTTCCGAGAGAGAAAAAGTTTGCATTGCAATTTTGATCAAGTTCGAAAAAAAGAGGGAAAGCGTTCTGATGGGCCTAAACAAGAGTTCGGCTATTTGTTCAAGGCAGAACAAGCGTAAGACGACGAATCACCCATTCACCTAAACGGATTTGATTGATTGATTGATTGAATGATTGAATATTAACGTCGCACTGTTCAGCTACACGAGGGCTTTTGGCGACGGATCACGTAATTTTGAACCATGGTCAAGTGACGTGGACGACACCTGAGCTCTCCTGACTACCACACCACACAACGGGAGGACGTTTCTCACAGGTCTAGACAGATTTAACGTTTATCGCTCACCTAAACGGAAGCAATATCAAAGAGGGGAAGTAACTGGAAAAATGGATCTCTCAGGAATGGCATGTTTCAGTGAATTGTCTCTCATTTCTTTTTATCTTTTCATTTAAATTCTATCAAATTTTAATGCTTCACACACACAAGCAACATGCAACTCATTTTATGCTATAACTTTTCAGTAAATTACGTCAAAGTAGCCAAAAGCTCAGCCAATTCATCATCTCTCACCTCCATTCCGAGCTGATTTCCAGGTTGATTTCTTTCATCGCGCATCGTTTTCCCCTCTTTTCACACTCACTGCTGAAGGAACAACCAATCAGAAGAGCTCCTCATAAGCCCTCCATTGGTATCATGGCCCCAGTGTCAAAGTAAAAAAGCCGGTTCTTTAAGGGAGGCCACACCAAAAATATCTTCAACATTTTGATTAACAAATTAATAACTTTTCATGCTAAAGGTATGTTTTTTTAAAAAGAATTAAACTCTTCACTACATTATCTGAGCTCCATTTACATATATAAGTAAGGAAGCAAAATTATTGCTATGAAACATAATTATTTTTAAACACAAACATTTTATTCTATTTTTATATCAAAATGGAATTAGCGAAATGAATTTACATGTATTTAATCTCAAAATTAATATAATTAACAAATAACATTTTTAAACTGCCCCAATAATTATCTGTTGAAATGTTTTCCTAAACTTTTCAAATTATATTTTAGACAAAAAGCACAGTTACAGAGTTTTGGATTGTTTTTTGTTTTGTTTTTTTTATTTGATTAAAATTTGTAAGTTTCAATTTTACTAATTTTCAATAAAAATGCTGCTTCAATTACATGTTTTCACAACAAAATTGTGAAAAATAATCAAAACTATCTTTCGATATGAAGACCTTAATTGTGTGAACAGATATTTATAAAATTATTTCATATATTCATTTTTAGTATTATAAGTTAAGAATAATTTTTTTTAAAACAATATTTCCTTTATCACATAAATTTTGAAACGCAGTCAACTACTTTATAAAAGACATTTTTTAAAGAACTTCAATGTCTTTTAGTATAATCATAATTTTCGATAAAAGCTTAATATATTTTTGTATGAAAATAAATTTTTACAATAACCACATTTAATAGTTTTTCATAAAAACGCAAGGTTAGTTGTTATCTTAAATAATGCTTTAGAAAGTCTTTTAAGTACTCAAAAATATTTCAAATATTGCACCAAAATACCCTTGCATTAAAAATAATTTCATTTTTTACCAGTGAAATTTCATTAATTTTCGATATACTTTTTAAAACCTGGAATTAACTTTATCATCATCAGCTTGACGTAAATGAAGATTAATTCGATCTAAGATAATTAGAGCTGGTTTTTATTTAGTTTTCACCCTGCAATTGTCTTTTTGCCAGGAAGATATTATTCATAAAATAGTTACAAAGGAATGGGTGTTTTCCAAAAATTCATCAAAGGTCACATTTATATGACAGATAATGAAATGGAAGATAGATTGGAATTTCTTTGATAAATTACTTGTGAAATACTACAGACCTTTCTTCAAAAGAACTGAAAACTTATTGATAATAATTTGAACAAACTATATACTTCTTTTCCTGTGAAAGACATTTTTATTTGATTTGTATCATAGCTTAGATATTTTTTGTAGCGAGTGTGTTATGTGAAGAAAAGGAAATAATTATCGAGTAATTTCGATGAGATTTGCTGCGCGTTCAACATAAAATCTAAAATATCCTTATAGAATAAACCTAATAAACACATGTTATAATAGAAAAATAGAAAAACAAATATATATATATATATACATTAAGGAGTTCATAAATCAAATTTGAGATTCCAAGACAAATGCTTTATTTTATGAATAAAATAAAATTTCTTGAGCTACCGTAGTTATAGTGCAAGAACTGTTAACGTTTCTTTCTTTCTTTCTATCTTTTTTTTTTGTTGTTGTTTTTTTTTGTTCACTTTACCAACAAGATGAAGGTAACAAATTATTCGCTGTGTGCAAAATATTATGTTGTATGATATACAGTGAAAATCGCTTAACACGAAACCGAAGGAGATTGAAATATTTTCTCGTATCAAAAAAAATTTGCGTTAAAGGACATTGTAAAAAAAGAAACACTAATTAAACAAAATTAAGTATACTAGCGTATATTTTATTTACATATATATATGCATGTATTTATAAAAATCCATGAAATAAAAACATTCACTAGGACTTAATGAAACTTAATACAAAGTTTTCAAGTTTTTTCAAAAACAAAATATTTATTTTTTTGGAAAATAATCTGATATTTTCCTTTGCATTGTTCTTTTTAGACTTAGCTTTGTTCATTCTAAAGTGTTTGTTTTTTAGAATCCATTCATTAAAGATGCACAATATGGTACAATTGTACAGTACAATACCGACTTAAGCTCATTTCGGACCCTGGCCACTGAAGACCTACAGGCCCCCTTGGCAATGGAGGATCGAAATTTATAACCAGAAAATCTAGTAAGTCCAATTTATCCAGGCCCTTCTAAGTCTCTCCGGTTCCCTGGGCGCTCGCCCAAACGCCCAATGGATAAACCGGTACTGAATACAGTACCATATTTTTCAGATTAAAAGGATGATGATGTATCACCACATGAATAATCTGCCATTATTTTTTTAAAAAAATATTTACAATTATTATTTTTTACTTTCACACCACGACAATAGTCTGAGGTTCATTTGAACTTTATGAACACAATGCCATCTTCCAAACCTTAGCCTAAAGACAATTAAGTCATTTAACCGGAATCGGGTTACTTTGTCCCTACATGTAACATAAATTAATTTTTTTTATTATATAAAGCATTAACTGTTTTGAAATTTCAGTATTTATTTCTGATATATGCTAGAATAATTCTTTTAAGTGTAACATTTTCCTATATTTGCGATTCAAGAATTTTGCAACTCAAACTCATTCAATACTGTTTAAGTCAATAAACCAGCTTAAAAGTCGAACTATTTAAATACATTTATAAAATATTTTATTAAAAGCTATTTTAAGTATTTATAAACATAGATTTTTTAACTTATTATTATAAGAAAAGAATTATATTATATTTTTACGTCAAAGTCCCTTTTATATTCATTTTCAGGGATTTTGCGGAAGAGCAAAAATGCAATTTTTGAAAATAACTAGGAACTCCAAAAATGGAGAAAAAAAAAAGATATCTAGGGGAAGGATTGGCAATCAAAATAAGTGATGTGTGAAAGTTATTACATTTTATTAGATCGTAGTGTGAGGTCAAAAATAAAATTTTGTTTTCCAAGTTGCTGTCGTAAATATTGACGTTTTACAAGTGTACTATATCTCCTCTGCACTACATAGGCAGTGGTCAAATAGCCCCCCGAGAAATAGGGTCGTAAATCTAAAAGCTATAAAATAATGAATGACATAAAGTTAGCAAATAGGGAACGTTTATACTTTAAACTGCTGTGTGTTGGGGCCCTTTCAGAAAATCTTCCCAGAGACAGAAATCCATATTGTGGTTACTTTTTTTGTAACCTCAGCTCTAGCACTAAAAAAATGGATTCAAGATCTTTCGCTGAATGAAAGAAAGGGAGTTTTTATTGGATGGAATAAAACTCGAGCGGAAATTTATTTTATTTTATAAACAAGATACAACGTAGAAAAATTTATCCAGCATAAAAATATTATTTCCGAAAAAAACAAAAACAATCACACTGAATATCCCAGTAAAAAATAAGTTTTGCTATGCACACACTTGTCAAACTTCCATTTGCTTATCATGCTATTTTTTTTTCCAGAAAATTATTAGAGTAAATAAGAAATTACAAATTATGGGTAATTTATAAGTTCTACTTGCTCTTCAATCTGGCGAATAATACATATTGCCCATTTATTTACATTTCTGTATTATATGTCAAAACTTTGAGATACGTATTTTTTTCCATATGATTTTTTAATGTTTATAATTTTCAAAACAGTTTTGTTTACTTATTTATTAGTTATTAATTAGCATAAACATAGATATCTCATTGTAGAAGGATGTATTATAAATCAATACATTAATTTAAAAAAAATCAGAATAACTTAGTCTATACTTTTTTCTCGAGCATATTTGATAGATCAAATGTATCAATAATCTTTACTTTTATCTTTTTTTTTTGTAAAAACAATCAGTTATTTCATAATTTAAACTTCTGCTTCAAAGATAAATGAGTTGGACATTACGAAGATTATTTATATAGATATAAAGGAAAATAGTAAGAAAAAAATTATAATAAAATATAATATTGTTATAAAATATATGTTATTTTTTTATTTAAATTTTAAAATAGATTTACACACTTCTGTAACACTAACTAGTATTAGCATTTCATTCTAGTTTTTCTATAATTGCTTCTGATCGTAGATGATATTTTGTACTTTCTGTATTTTTTGCCAATTACACCATTTTAAATTTATCAAATAAAAATATGATTTATAATTGATAGAAACTCCGAACCTCAAAACCGAGGGGGAAAAAATTAATCGAACGTGAATTAATAACAACAGAACTCATGCTGTAAGTCTCTTTAAATCACTGTAACATCACTAGTTTTGTTCGACACATCTCTAAGAATTCGAATACTTATTTGCTGTCTTGTAATAATTCTTTCTTCGACTGAAAAATGCATCGAGTAATCAGTATTTCAATCCACAATCTAAATTCCAAACAAACGATTCTGAATTCCATTCTATCCTTTATAGCCTATTAACGCCCTGTTTTCGACAAATTACACCGACAGAAAAGTAGGGACTCTTTGGGGCATTTTTCTTTACACCGACGCCATTTTGGTTCCAAATTACCGATTCTGGCGGCATAAACATTCCTTTGGCGATGATTAGAGATTTTTGCGAGATTGCAAATTTCATCGCTGCCACACATTGGCTAACAGTCTCAATTTAGTACTCAAAACATTCTTGGCTTTAACACGAAATAATTACCTCAGTTACAAACATTAATCAAGACTTCTAATTACAGTTTGTCACTGGGATAAGGAGAGCCTTTTCATATCTTCTCGAGTAATTATGATAAGTTTTCTCTGCTGTCTAGATGGCAGGTTCGTGATATATTTGTGCCGATGTTTGGAAAGTAAAATATTTAATGGATGGTTTATTTATTTTTATCTTTATTACTTCCATTCTCAAAAGGTTTTATATTTTCGCAGACTTTGATTAAAAAGAAGAAATTTAAAAAGTGCAAATAAAAGAAAAAAAATATTAATAATTGCAAGCACGCCATTCATTAGCTGTACAATCATAGAATGGCTTTAAAAAAAAACCAGAAATATTAAAAAAAATGTCATGAATAACGTTTCAAGATCTGCTCAGTTATTTATGAGCTCTTTTTTATCATTAAATGATTTGGAATTTCGAAGACAAAGCAATAAAAATTCCATTCTAAATGTTTATTTGAACTATGGAATGGAAGGCAATTAGCAGAGGCTGAAATATTGTGTTTGAGGCCTTCATCAACTAAGTTGGAACATGATGGGGAATGTTTTAAGCTCGGGGTGCCTTTTTTAATACATACATGTTTTTTTTTCTGCTGATAATTTAAAAGCTTTCTAAGAAATTGTCCTTCGTGTCAAAACCACGTGATTTATGAGTCTCTCTCTCTCATTACTGCATATTTAAAGGATCACCTCTAAATTGATCACTCTAATTTAGAAACTAGATTATAAATATCGTATGTTTTCTCAAAATGGCATTTTTATGAAAATAAAGAAAAATAATTACCAGTCATTTCATTAACGAAATTTATGGTTAGAAACCACACACTTAAATATGTTGCATTATACTTAGGAAGTAGAATATAGATTTTTAGATTCATTGAGATTTATAGTTTTTCCTGTCCGTTGATATTATCACAATAAAGTGATATGTTTAACTCATTATTAGTATATTAGGGGCTTGTTCTTTTTAATTAAAAGCAACAGATAATTTTTATAAATCCATTTTATTTTTTAATAAGGTATTTCACTAATGAATTGTTCTGTTGTATAAGCAATCAAATCTGATTTTGTACGATAATAATGAATGCATTTATTTTTAATCAGAAATATACTTAAAGTAGTTTATATTTTTTTAAAGAAAAAACAGCTTATTGAGTAAAACGCTGTAATTGAATATTGTAATATTTGATTGCTTCGAAACTGTTAATCATGTATTAGAAGACAACTAAGAGTTCATTTTTTGGCATTTGTAAGAAAAAGCAATAAAAATCTCAATATTTGAATTTTAAAATACAATATAGTCTCAAAAACTCGTCCACTTACATGCAGGTCGAAAAACCTTATTATACATGTAAAACAAAAGGTTTTTTTTTAAAAAAAAAATGTAGTCAGTTCTTACAAAGTAGTTTACGGGTGCAAGGCCATTAAATGATATTTTCAATCTAAATTAACCCAAATTCTAATTTACTTAGTCACATCATGGCCAATGATAAATCAACAAAATTCAACTAGATTAACTACACAAAAATTAGACCATCATTACTATACGTTTTAATTATTTTTTTTGCACAGTTAAAAATTACATTTACAATAAAAGAAAACGATAGAAGAAAACTTAGCTTTAAGAAGGGAGGAGGGCTGGGAGATGAACTCATGGCTGGTTGGTATTAATAGGGGGTAGCTACTTTCACACCTGCTTTCGCACTTTTACATGGTAATTCTGGAATTTTTTAGGATAAAAGATTATTTCGAGAAATTGGCGCACGTCCCTTTAAATAGTGAACCGAATCACCTCCAAATTCTGAGGCAGAATTCACTACTGTCTTCCAAGCTGAGTCTCTGTTTGGATATTTCCAATCGCGCAGAGTTACGTTATAAAAAGTTTATAGGTATTTCGAACCCAACAGGGGACCAACAATCCGTTGACAGTCCCTTTCCGAAAGAATGTAACGACATCCGGTCAAGGGGGCACATATAGAAATTATCAATAAAAAGATGGCCGTCCAGCCTTTTATCATTACTTAATTTTCAGTACACACAGACAGCTTTATTCCTTCTTAAAGTATTTTTCTGATGTGTGCCTCTGATCAGGTAAACTACTGTACACTATGCATTCATAAATTTTGAATTTTATGTAGTAAATGTTCTATGCCTTCATAAAGTACGTAATTTCCTTTGTTTAAGGTAATTTGGACAAGTTATTTTCTGTTACATTCTCAAGCAAACAATACATACAAGAGCAGTGCAATATTTTCGGAGAAAGCACTCAAACTTATAATACTTGTACTGGTTTTTAATTTCATTCTCGATAACCAGGCATTTTCACAAACTCGGCCTCCCATCGGTCCCCATTAGGTCGAGTTTTCGGGACTTTACTGCATTATATAATTAACAATCTGCCAGTATAGGAATTTTGCATTAGAACTCATTAACTCAAATTTTTTACTTACAATTTTATAATTTTTTTCATTATATTAATCTAGTATTTCATCAATTATAGAAACTTCTTACTCTTTTTCAATTCCTACTATTAGCTCACACTCTATATATATATATATTTATTTACCTTGGTGGAATTTTCAATTGTTAATAAAATACATTTTAAAGCTCTCAACTAAGCTGAAATTTTATATACATGATTATTTTGTATGACAATACAATAATTTAATTATAATTAATAAAAATTAATTGATTAAAACTAATTATTAAAAGTATTACAAATACAGCCACATTGGCATCATTTTTGGCGACTTGTGACAAAACTTGAAAAGGTTTTTTTCTCACGTTTTAAAGCATTAATTTGAACTGAAATTTTATATACACGACTGTTTTCGATGACAATACGATACTTTTAAGATAATTAATAAAAAATAATTACTACTTAATGGTGTGATTCTGTCATATGTATAAATATATTTATATTAATAGTAACTATTTAATAAAAGTAGCTAAAATAACATTTTTCTTTATTGATCTAAGTAGGAATTGACTTAAATTTTTTTTATATTATTTGTTCTACATATAATCTATCTGTGCATTAAAAAAAATACGTGATACTGTAATAAATTTATTAAGTACTATCGCAACAATGCCAGTGTTCAAGATAACTCGCCAAGTTGTCACGCCCATTTTGCATGTGTCGTACGAGATGAATTGGCAATCACATGTTTCATTTCATATAATGTTATCAATAAGGTTGCGATAGTATATTATTGCAAGCTCTCACAGAAATATATCGCAGCGATTACCTGGACAGGAATCGTTGTGTGAGAAAAAGCGTTATCTCATATAAGAAGACTTATTAACAATCAACATAACTAAATGTTCAACTTTTTAGGAAGTTGTGAGAGCTGCAGGTTTATCAAATCTGATCACTTTTCCATTGAAGTGTTGGATGATGTAGATTCAGCAATGAATTTAAATGAAGAGGAGCTTCAAGTAAGAATTTTGTGAAAAAGAGAACAAATAAATGGAACTAAATAATATATGCACATTACAGTTTTATGATTGAGCAATCAGTATGAACAGATGTATAATTTGTACCATTGGGGGTTGTTCCGCCGTTTGAGACAGGCGGTATCCCTTCCCCCAGTCATAGTAATAAAAAATAACAAAATATTATATGATAGTAGTGAAATTTTATTGTTTGGAAATTTTTATGTACATTTCAAGGATATTCAAAATGAAACAATTAATCAAACAGAAGTATACTAGATTTAGTAATTTTAGTATGTACAATAAATATGTCATTTATTTACGTTATAAAATACCATACAATGTTTACCAGAATATAAAGTAAAATTTTGTAAACTGTTTAAAATGAGAGTTAGAAGTAAGCATAAATAAATGAAATGCAAAAGAGTTTTCACCATCTAACTTTACATAAGGATTTTAAATACTGTTAATTTTAAACCGGCTTTCAATAAAAATGGCAATAATTGACCCTCATAAATAATAGCAATGCAAGAACTTAATGACATCAGAAGCACATACATTAATCTCGTAATCGTCTATAAAAATGCATATTCTCATAAGCAATTTTGTCCGTAATAACAAAAACACAAAAGTTTAATCACAAAATTTTTTTTTCATTCTTAAAATGAGGAAGAAAAAAAAAGTACCAGTGAGTTTGATTTTGTCTTTGCATTTTTTTTTTAAGATACAAATCCTAAAGTTCTCTCAAATAACTAACTGACACACATCCAATTAGATTTGGTCACGAAATCGTTTCAATACATCTACTCTCAATGTTTTTCAGTCAGACAATTCTTGAAGTTAAAGGAATTTATACATTCGATGGAGTTGAAAGAATGCTATTATCCTTTAAGCATTTCTATCCAGTTGCTTAGAGAACAAAAAGAGAGCAAAAGTACAATTAAATATTTTGATTTTATTTTTATTTACGCCGGACCTTGAACTACTCTAGAATTATGACTATTTTTATTTTAATCCCGGACAGAAGATTTCGAGAAGAAAACTGCTTGCATTTATAAATAAAGATGATCATCACAGTACATTTCTATAGCAACAATGTAACAGTTAAATTTTTTTTATAGAGTTCAGTGTTTTAAAAAATCAATGCCACACGTAAGTTAATTTTCGAGTAGAGAGCACTATGCCTTATCTTCATTATATTTTATATGTACAATAGGATAAACATAATAATTATACTGAATGCCATTTAATGAAAACCCCAAAGCAACTTTTAATTAATTTTTAATCTTAATCTCGATTTTAAAGTCTGTCACACAATTGTTCTGTCATTCTCTTTTCATATACTACATAATAATAATAAACATATAAAATTCATGTAAGATGCAATGTGTCTTGTCTTTTTTGGATGATGATTCGAGATTAAAAGCTTTCAATTTCATATTATAATCATGCTGTGGGGAAACAATCCAATTTGTATTCTATTTTTGAAATCAGAATTATCAAGCCTTATTATCTGTGTGCATAACTTTGTTCAAAATTAGAATATATATGTATAATATGTATACATAAATGCAGTTTGAAAACAAATATAAAATATAGTTCGATATTTTTTTTAAGGCAAAACATTTTAACTCTAAAAAACTAAATAAAATTTTAATCAATAACTTTTTTTTGTAAATCTAATAATAAATTTAAAAAAGAATGAACAACGAAAATTTATATACTACATTTATGAGAATTATATTCAAATTTGTTTGCATTAATGAATGATATACATGTTATTATATTATATTTATGGCAACACTGCGAAGCATTCTTTCTTGTATCTATGCCTTCATATCCCATTCCGTATATTAAAATACATTTATCCTATCCGCCATTTTTAAAAACCTTAATCGAAACATCTTTTATACATATCTTACACGAAAAGACACTTTAACGAAGTAACCTCGGAGTTATAAATAACGAACGAGGCTAGAGTTCACTGATCGTTATCTCTAAAAGCAAGGTTTGGAAGTACTGGTAATTCTAGGGCTTTGATAAATAAGCCCCATTTCTGACTGGATAGTTACTGTGACCCTCAGGTAAAGTACATACCCCGGTTTCGAGAACTTTATTTTTCATCAATATAGCTGAACCAACAGAAACATCATACAGCAATATCGGAAAGAACCATTACTTTGAGGAAAATGGCAACAGGCAGAAGATAAGAAAGTGACCCCATTTTTGATTTGAGGATCACAGTTCGAACTATGTGTTGAAGGCAATTTTTTTAATAAACTTAACTTCAGTTCTTAAATAAGCTTAATCAATTATTTATCATTTTGAGAACTTACAGAGTTTTCTTTCTATTAAAAAAATGGCCTATATTATTTTCTCAACAGACACATCTTAGGGTTTTTAAGTAATCATCAAAGTATACGTTTTATAAATTTGTAAGTCATAAAAGTACATAATTCACCTATGCGATACATTTCATTTTGAATACAAATGATCTACGATTTATTAACTGTATATCTACAATGAAAATACGATTTACGTCACATAAATTCATCTAAATTTTACTCTAGTATAAGTTTTACATTATTAAAAATACTTATACCTTATTATACTTATTATCTTATAATATCAAATATAACATCAAAGAATTTGTATTTTTGAATGCACTTTACGTATTAAATGAAAGGTAAGAACAAGAAACATATGTCAAGGAATACTAATGGATTTGCTTTGCTTTTTAAGGTATCTGACTAGGATGAAAAAGTGTTTTTTAGGTGTTTGATGTTTTGTGTTGTTTGGGTCATTAGGGAAAACAGAAATTAATTATTGAGGAAGAAGGACTAATACATAAAACTAGAGAGTTTTTTAAGTTCTTTTTACAGCATTTACTTTATCTAACTAATAGAAATATTCTTTTTAATTCGTTTTTTGAAGAAGAAACTTTTCATGACAATCTGTGCACGAAAAACATAATATCTTCTAAATAATCCAATTAAATGCATTGAAATATATAACATATATGCTATGGGCCCTTCAGAGTGTAACAAACCGCAGGACTTTAGAGTTACATTTTACAGCTATTTTTAGCTTAGAACATGCATTAATTTTGACGAAAAATCATGAATATCAAATTTAAATGCTAATAAAATATTTATTTCTTAAAATATTTTTATATCCTGCGGTTTGTGACACTTCAAAGGGATCAAGAAGTATATCAATGACGTTAAAATTGCATAATGTGAAATTTATTTTTATTCATCACATGTTTCTTAACTTACAAAATTTTGCTAAATTTTCCAAAAAATTTTTTTTTCAAAAGAAAAGGACAATACATGTTAGTTGCTTTAATAATTATGACTTTTTAAGCCTATTTATGTTCTTTAAAACAATAAAATTATTCAGAAAATCAATTTTTGAAAAATTTATCTCCGAACCTAGTCGGATACCTTAAACAAGCAATTTTCAAACCAGTAACTTTCCTCCACCCAAATAAGAAAACATTTGAACGTCTTTTTAATGATCCTGAAAATGAAATTTACATATAAATTGTTACAGGCAATTAGAACTTTTGCATTTCTTGGCTGAAAAGTTATCTTTGTTGGAAATATCACTTGCGGACCAAGAGAAGTTGTTCTTCAATAACGTAAATAAGTAGTAACGTAAGTGATCTTCAATAATGTAAATGATCTTAAGCGACAAATTGGTTCACCAAATATCCCAATTTGGCCAACAAAGAAATATGTCTTAAGAATAAAATTATATTTAAGGGTAATTATTTAACGCTGAAAACTTTAGAGGGTTCTTTCTAGCTAAAATAAGGATGATGTAGGGGAAAACATTGGAGTAAAACAGTGACAGAGACTGTGAGTTTCATTTACCATTTGTGAAATTAAGAATACGGATTTTAATTGCTACAATTTACATTTATTTGAACTTTGAAGTCTAATTTACATTAAATTTATAAGTGTAATGTTGTCTACAGTTAGAAGAAAATCTACTTTAATTATTAGTTCATGAAAAAATAACTCTGAAATAGTTGGCCTGTTAATTGCACAGACCTTTTCTACATCTCAACGAGTAACAGTTCACATAAATATTTATAATAAAACTAATACCTTGGTAGAAAAACAGATGCACTTCTATAACATTTTAAGTAATTTATAATATAATAAAATGAATGTGTTTTTCTATGTAAAAGATACATTTTATGTTATAGTTGGGGATAAATATTACTTCTTATAACGTGTGCAAAAATACATTGGATACTTATTTTCGCCAATTTGAAATTTATTTTGCTCAATATGAAAGCAATTATCCGGTATTTAAATCCTGTTACGGATAAATATTGCAATGAAATATTTTTCTCCTCGTATTTTGTACTGCTTCGTTCAAATCCAAGAAAATTGCAGCTAAAATAACACTGTAAGAAACTATATTAAAAAAGAAAAGAAAAATGTTTGAACATAACTTTTTAGCGCATCTGTATATTAAATAAGATGAATTAAATTATTTTTTGGCTAAGAAAAATGATTAAATGAAAATCCAGGAGGGTTTTAGCTATATAATTATCTGAGTATGGAGAGCCTTCTTTTAGCATTTAATTAAAAAAAAACATACTTAATGAGTAGTATTCCTTTCATTAAAGGGAGCATAATTATCCAAGTATTATTTTATATATACTCTTAATCAAGATTTAAATAATTTTTGTTTTGTTATAATATTTTTTGGAGGACTTCCCAACGATCTGATCTTGTACAAATGAGCCAATCTGTGTTTTTATTTGAAATTTTAACCAAAGAAAAAGAATTTTTTTTTTTTCTCCCAAATTCAGAATTTGAAATTCCAAAGATGATGAATATTTCAAATGCATATTTCTCTCAGTCTGTGATTTGCTTACACTTAAAGTTCATATTTCTACTCACGCGTGAAAAGGAAGACATATTTTCTTACTGTTCGAACGTAATCCCGATTCCTTCTCATATTCATTTGTATATCGGGATACGAAATGGAGATGCGTTTCCACATCGTTTCCATTCCCGGAGGTGGAAAGAAAAAGTAAAAATACAGAAGAGTCAAAGAGTCATTTTCTGAATGACTTGTGGCTGTTTTTACATGTTTTCTACGAAATGGAGAAAAGGCTTAAAATTCTGTTCAAGGAAATTTAACCATTCCTTCAGGTTTCGAAGGCCTCTGACGACATTTTCACCTTTCGAACCCCTTTTATTTCTTCGGCGTGAAATTGGTGTGCGCAGAATCTTGCTAACGTTCGAAAAGTGCACGGATGAGAAATTTTATTGTTATTACCAGAAAGGGAATGTTCCTGATCTGAATATCGGGATACCTCAGGGAATTTTGATAAAAGTGAATAGAAGGGGTATTTTTGAAGTATTATCTTTAGATACCTGAATTGAATCGTGGAGATTTTTGGAATTAAATCCTAACAATTGACAGATAATATTTATAGAAACATTTTAAAGATAGGTTTTGCATTTACTAGAATTAAGTTAGTTGCTCAGGCTTTTATAAATGCTTTGTATGTGATATATATGTCTCACTCACTCATATGCCAACTAAATTATTTCCTACAATTCGATGAAGCTTTTATGGGTTTGTTCTACCAACAATATACAGTAAAGGTGTCAAACTCAAAAGCTAACTTGGGCAAATAGACATGGTTTAACTGCATGCAAGCCGTAAAAAAAATATTTTGAATAATACATTACAATAAACATAAATAAAAGAACAAAAATAAATAATATTTTTGACACCCCTGTTTTACCGTGTCTTACGAATACTTCTAACATTATTCAGTAAAATTTTAATGCTGAAACTGATACTAATATTCTAGTATTCATATAAATTTCTTTCTAATAAGCTATAACTATGTAACGCAGCGTTTCTCAAACTATGGGGCACGCCCCCCCCCTTGGGGAGCGTGATAACTCTACAGGGGGGGGCGAGCATATTGAAAAGCCTAAAACAAAAGATTATTTAAGAAAATTACTAATTTACTGAAAGTAAACAAAATACATTTGCCATAATAAAAAATAAAATACATATTTACACTGATATAATAGACTTTTTTTAGTGTATCAATACTATACAGTGTATTTGCCAAATTAATTTAATAATACTAATTTAAGGATAAGGTTAATAATTACCAGTGGACGCATGATCTTGTCAGATATAAAATTATATACAAAAATTAACTCTTATTTTGATATTTTATTAGGTTTATAATTAATCATTTAACTGCCAACTAAAAGTTATACACAATTCACTCCTAATGTCACCAGACACACACTCAAGGTCATTTTATTGCATTCCAAAGCCTTCGGAATACTTTTATTGATAGCAGTGCACAGATGATATGGTACTTTGGAGAGACGTATATATACGTCCGGAGAAAATAATGCTTTGGATGTGTGAGATGTTTATGTACATCGAGGACAAGAGGTTTAAGTCGTATTATAGCTTTAGCATCAAAGTATAGCATAATTGAATTCATTACAATATTATTGTATGGAGGAAGGCGCGATGAAAATTATGATTGAATATTGGGTCGCAAATATTGAAAGTTTGAGAAGCACTGATGTAACGATAACTTGGACTAACGTCTAACACTGCATTGCCCCATTCAATGTTACATGAAGGCCTTGATAACCAGATATATTAAGTTTCAGTTGTTTATTTTTTCCCAACCTATTCATTTGAATAATGGGTATAATTCCCTGCTTTCAAGGCTATGATAATTAATCCCCGATGTATTTATCAATCCTAGCTGTTGGTCTTATACATAGATCAAACCCTTTTATTTTGATTATAGAATTTAGAACATTTATAGCGGAATGTGATACTAGTTTAGGGTTTGTATCTCCAATGTACCTTACACAACGGCTGATACGCGTTAAAAATGTAGGAAATTTAAGTTTTAATGTGTATTGATATAGAAATTGGAATATACCTGCTGAAGTATCTTCCTCTTAATTTATTTTAATACTCAGGAAAACTTCAAACGTACGCTAAAAATTTGTAGAGTTTTTCAGGTTTTCAGGAAAAATTTTAAAATAGAATATCTAATTTAAACAATAGACCCTATTTAAGAAATGTTAATACATCCGTTCTCTTTTTATGAAACCGATATGGATTCAAATAGGACCACTTATGATTAAAGTCCCATCTGATGTGGGAAATTGGATCGATTCTGTGGGTCTATGTGTTGCATTTGTAATGAATTACTGCGAATAGTGAAGTTTTTAAGGATACACTCCATTTTATTTATACAACCAAAGATGTAGTTTGTTGATCTACTGGAAATGAGGAGGAATTGTTTTTATTTGAATGAAATTACAAATTTACAGACAGACTAATAATTTATCGGTGGCAAGATGTTGACATTTGGCAGAGGTGTTTATTTGATCCAACGACCTACCGGTTTGCAGCTACGCCGTTCATGCCTTAGACGACTGAGACAAAAGGAATTCCTATTCGGACATGTCGTTAAGAGCTTTTATTCATGTCCTTTGTAGTTTTGGAGTTGTAGAACTGTCTGCAACTGCTTATTTATTTAAAACTAGCTGGTATACCCATTCTTTTCACGGGTGAATTGAAAAGTTAAACAATACAGATTGAAGGATAAAGAAGTTTTTAATGAGTTTAATTTTACGTGAATTGCACATTAAATAAAAAAGCTTTTTTTATACCTCAGCTGAACAACAACAACAAAAAAAAACATGTTTGTTAAATTTTATGTCTGTAGATTTAATAGCTGATAAAAAGGACTTTTTTTATTTACAACTCTCCGTAACTCTCTTTTGGGTCGATTTTTGAAAACACCTTTCTAAGCTGATTTCTGCTCAGCAAAAGAATACACATTGTTATAAATTTTATGTAATGAACGCTTATAATAGTGTAAATAATTTATATCTAGAAGTGTAATATATTAATATTACTTTCTGTTGTATTTATTTTATGTTATAATTGTAATCTGCCTTACACTCCACCTGTTCAAGCCTTTGAAGTTCCTGGCGACTGGCGTAGACAAAACAAAATGGGAAAATTTTCGCTTTTCACATAAAAGATAAATATATCCTGTCACGGGATTTTTTGCAGATGGCAGAAATTTTTCCTACTTACTTGACAATTATAATTATATTTTGGAGATTTCACACAATATCGCTATAAATTATAGCGTATGTGTTATTCTGATGTATAAGCTATATCAGTGGTGCACACAAGGGGGGTCCTGGGGGTCCGGCCCCCCCAAAGCGCTTGATTTTTTCCAATTGATTATAATGCTAAGTATATAGTATATGTAAAATTTAATTAGTATTCGTTATTAATGATTAATTTTATTAATTAATGCTAATTATTTATTCAATAATTAGGTTTTTAATGTGTTTTGTTCCCGAAAATCGACAAAATCAAAAGGAGCATGATACAAGAATGGGGAATTTTCGACCCCGGATCCCGTGTGCGCTACTGAGCTATATCATTGTTGTAAAGTTTCATTAAAATCCATTCAGTTGTTTTTGCGTGAAAGAGGAACAAACATCCAAGCATACTTTTGCATTTATAATATATATATATTTTGCATTTTTATAAAAGAAAATGGTATATAACAGATAGGGTTCCAACAAAGCCTATTTTTTTTCACTACAAAAACATACCATTTGAACCTCAGAAAAACTTCAATTTCACATGCATATCACTTTTTGGGGTACCTTTTATTTAGACGTAAAGCCAATGTTTATGTTCATGCACATATAAAAAGGTAGAAATTTCTTCACTATTCGAGCATATTCCCCAATCGTTCTCACATTCTTTTGTATATCTGGATACCAAATGGAATTATATTTTGACTTCGTGTCTGTTCCTGGAGGCTAAAAACGAGGGAAAAAAAGAAGAAAAGAAAATGGAAGTTATTTTCTGAATGACTTGTGGTTGTTCTTATATATTTTTTCGTACGAATTGGGAAAAGGGCTTAAAATTCAGTTCGAGAAAACTTAACTATCCCTCCAGGTCTCGGAAAGCCTCAGACGACATTTCTACCCTTCGAATACCTTCCTTTTCTGTGGCGTGAAATTGGAGTGCACAGAATCTTGTTAACGTTCGAAAGGAGGGTAGGTGAGAAATTTTAGTGTTATTACTCAAGCCAGAGTATTCCTGATGTGAATATCTGGGAACCCCTGGGAAGGTCTTGTGGGAAAAGAATGAAAGGAAATGATGGTATGTTATCAATCTTTGTGGGAATATAATCGTTGAGATTTTCAAAAGTCTCGTTAAAAACTCAAAATTTTTTGAAAGAGATTAAACTGTGCGAAATCCCTGATTTTTATTAATGTGTATTTAATTTCCTTATGCTTAGTTTATATATCCATATGTTTCTATAATCTCCAAAGAAGTTTATATACATGAATTAAAAAAAATTCGAGAAACAACAAATACATAAAAAATAACAAGTAAGAATATTTAATAGAAAAATTTTATACAATAATCATTAAACGACATATTGAATATTTTAAAGATTTTAAGGAAGAAAGCTAATACAGTTAAGAAAAAGTTGAAAAAGAAACACGGTGAATGAAAAACCATTTTGGACCAGGTAAGTTATTTTACATTTATCTCAACATGTACACATTAATTTATTTACAAAATGTTATAATAAACTTACATAGTTATTTTTTTAAAAAATGTATTTCAGGAACGTTGCTATTTGTAATAGATGCTTAAACTTTGATTTAATGTTGATGAATTATATGTAAATAAGGATTTTGAAGTATTTAAGTTTTTCGTTTATGTTTCCAATAATTAGACTAAAAAAATTCTATACGTAATCCATTTAGTATAAATGTTTGGAATGATGTTGTTTTTAATATGTGTTAATGCATTTAGCTCTTAAATTAAACAACCCTAGCAACAATTAAAAAGATTCTTGGTACACCCGGTAAAAAATTTTCAAGCAATGACGAAGGTTTATGAATAAGTAAAGTTAAATTAGTAATAAAAATATCTGCATTTAGATTAGGTATTTAAAATCACATAAAGTTGTAACATATATATAGAAAAGATAACATTAAATGATCTGCTATAACATTACATAATGATAAGATTTTTAATTATGGTGTTGAATTGCACTTTTCACATTGTTTATATTTTTGTCATAATCAAACTGGAAACGAGTAATATATATATTTAAAAAAAATAGAGTCAATTCCTACATTGGGCAACAAAGAAAAATGTTATTTTAGTTAATTAAATTTATTAAATGAATTATATTTGAAGAAACTGCATTCACATAAATGTCATCCACTACAAGTTTAAAAGAACGTATTTGAACTTGAGAGGATGAACAAAAAAAAAATATTTGAAGTCAAGAAAAAATTTGTTAGAAAAACTTGCTGGCACCATCTGTTGCAGCTCGTTCTAACTTCATCAGAAATAACGCAGAATAAATTTAAAATTAAAAAATATAATTTAATTAATATGAATTAATATTTGTAAAAACTACTGCATTAACATCAAGTACCATTCACTGCAAGTTAAACAAAAGTATTTTAACTTTAGTGAATGAATAATAAGTATTTTAATAACGATTGAAAATTTAAATATATATATGTCGCAGGGAAATGGCGAAATTAGGAATTTCATCAAATCCCTAAGGGAGATGATCAATTGACGGGAGATGTTAAAATAACGTCTCTTCAAGGTCATTTCCCTGATAAAAGTAAGTGATTTTATCAAATCCCTAACTGTTTCAGAGAAATGATGAAATGAACTAGTCAGGATTTGCATCAGCAAAATGCTACACAGGGGAGGACACGTGGGGGTTGAGTCCTTGTACTTCCTAACCGTACAGGTAGAATAGTATTATCGACCCCTAAATATCAACCCCATATCTTTAAAAAAATTGCACCATATGATTAACATAGGAATTGATTTCGAGCCTAATTTTCTAATTATTTGTTAATTAGTTTCGACTAAATAATTTGTATTTCATTGACTATTTTTGTATTAGTTACTTTTACGTTTAATAACGCACCATATTTGTTAAATAAACACTTTTAAACTCTTGACAATATTATTTCATCATTTCACTGAAACAGCTCAGGAATTCGTTCAAATCCTTTACTTTTATCAGAGAAATTAGCTTGAAGAGACGTTATTTTAACATCTCCCGCCAATTGATCATCTCCCTTAGGGATTTGATGCGATTCCTAATTTCATCATTTTCCTGCGACACACATATATATATATACAAACATAGGGAGAGAGTGTGAACTAATAGTAGAAATTGAAATGGCTTCTAATTCCAGAAATATTAATCTTGAAACATACAAGAACCAATTTTAAAAAATTATTTGTATATATAAGATCCAATTATATCCAATACAAACCATTTTTAAGAAAAATATGTTGCGACAAAAAAAAAAAATAAATAAAATAAAAATAAAAAAAATAATGTAACAAGTCAATTTAAAGCACTTTGTCACTCCAATGAATCATTATATTACTATGTAGAAAGATACAATATATATTTAAAACATCAATCAATTGCAAAGATTTTATGCATTATTGACTTTTTTTTGAAAAAAAAATATTAATAAAAGTCGTTTTATCGCAAGGTACAATATTAATAATAAAAAATAGCCTTAGAGATCTCCAAAAGAAATGAATAATGTTACACATCCGAGATGTCAGATGAGATGGCGTCTTATCTGAAAGAAAGTTCGTCGGGAACAGTAGTTATCACGGGAAACAAAGTAATAAGTAGCAAAAAAAGCTAAGTAACAAAAAGATCGCCGTCGTCAAGTAGCTGCTCTTTCCGGAGACAGAAGAGGGGAAGTTGTTAACAGGAAAAGAGATATAAGGCGGTGAAACGGGAGTTTCTATCAAATTTGCCTTACTATCACCCTTTGTAGATTAAAAGAGATTAAAATGTAACATTGTTTGATATCAGTAAAAAAGGTAATTAATTGTTATTGATTAATAAAAAAATGTAAAGATAATTGTTGTTTAATGAATATTATTGCTTTATATAACACAGACCAAGTTTTTAACCAAGAATCCATGTTCACAAATAATATATAAAATTGTTAATTATATAATTAAATTTGAGATATATATTTTTGTATGTGTGCGTGTGTGATTTGTGTGGATAGTGAGAGAGTTATATTAACGTATCTCTATAAAAACTGCACTTAGGAACGCCTTAAGACTTTTTGAGGCAATGGACCCAAATAAATCTAAAGTGTTTTTGAGGCCCTGGGCCTCTAAGCAAAAGTACGCTGTACCTAATATCTTTAAAAGTAGACAGTAGCATGCATTGTGAAATACTCGTTCAAATATCACACACACACAATTTGAAACAAATAAATATTTACTACTTTCAGTCTCAAAAACCTAGGCACAATCTGGTTCGACCGAAGGCCGCATTTCAACTAAATAGTTCGATGGATCCTTATATCTAGAACTAGGCATATTATTAGACCTGTATGGTATTAGGCCTAGACCTAGACACCGATAACGGTCATCACATAATAATACAGTCATATCACTTTTGCCAGTTGTCATGCAGTTTGAAATTCCCTGTTTGTCGGATAATATGCACGGGAAAAATATTTGACCACTGAAATTATCTGGATCACGATCTTATGAAGAAAAAGTAGGACGATCTTATTAAGAAGAAACAAGGCCCGAACGATGGCGAGACCCTGGTCCCTGACCCATTTGGCCCAAGCCTTAAGACGCTCCTAGCTGCACGAGGGCTATTGGCGACAGGCCTCGTAAGTTAGAACCAAAACCAAGTGAAGATGACGACACCTATATATATAGTCTTGCACTTCCGTCTCCTAACTTCCACACTACACTAAAGGGAGAACGTTTGAGTTTCGGCAGATTTAACGAACAGTGGCCTCTCTATGTCTTCAGCGACATTAGGTTCGAACACATGGCACGCCAGCACAAATCCGTGAACTTAAACACTAGGCTACAACAGCCGCATTTGTTTTGGAGAAGAGAAATATCTGAGTAGTGTAACTTAATAACCAGATTTGAGAGGCTCTAATGATATTTCATAATAATAGTAAATTAATATCTATTAGTAGTATGAGAAAAATACTTTAAATTATATACTAAAATTTTAAATAATCAGAATGGGTGTGTGAATATAACTGGAGTATATATATATTATATTAAATTCAAGAACACTAGATGAAGAGGCAGTTGAATTTACGAATATCCAAATTCCAAATAAAAACATATTCAAATACTAAGTATTCAAAATTCTTATTCTAAGAAAAGTAATATGATAACTTTCAAGGCCAAAAATAAATAAATAAATAAATAATGGTGTGATTTTTTATCACAATAATGTGCATGAACCAAAATAATTTTCAACTTGAATTATGGATGTCATCAGTTGCGCAAATACCCTTCTATTATGTATTCTTCGAAAATGCTTATTAAACTTATTTTAAGATAATGACGCAAGAAAAGTTATTTGACTTTATTGCTTTGGCCCTTTTTGTATTATTTAAATCTGAATACAGATAACTTTGATTGTAATATTCGTTTGCTAGTTAATTTTACAACTATAATAAGTGGTGCAGCTTTTTTTAAAAAAAGAAATATCCTTTTATTTATTCAATTATAAAATTGTAATACAACATGGTCAAATTTTGTATCATTCTGGAGATTTTTGAAGATTTTACTCGGTATTAAAAGTGTGATAATTTAAAAGATTACTAAAAAGTGATGTAGCTTGATTTAAACAAAATACTCAGACACACTATATACACAGTTTCCGTGACTAAACTAAAAAAATTGTAGAGATGACATCCTGTAAGCTGATGCACTACCTGGTGTTGAACTGCAGCTTGATAAGGCTGCAGACTTCAGTTGAATGATAAGCCACACAATGGAGTACATCAATTCGGGTCACGAGATCAGGATGATAAATGTAATACAGATTGAAAAACTATATTTCCATAATTCCACACCATGCACAAGGATATTTCGACTACAGGAGAAATTTTGTAACGAATTATTAAGTACCATTAAAGAGCAAGATACCTTGAATAAACATTAGCCACGAACCAATGATACATGTCCTAAAACCCGGATTATCTACTGGTTACTGTAGCAGAATAATCATTCTAATTCATTTATAACTCATTATTATAGTAAATATCTTGAAATAAAGTTTAAAAATTAAAAATGTGAATAGAATTAACCATTTTTCCATTTACTTACATTAAACCAGTTTTTCTCAACCTTTTATTATTGGCGACCCAATATTCAATCATAATTTTCATCGCCCCCTCCAAACAAAAAACAATGCATTGAATTCAATAATACTATATTTTGACGCTAAAGCTACAATGCGACTTTAATTTCTGATGTTCCACCAGCGTGTGTATACCTTTCACTCAATCATTGCGTTACATGCCCCGGACGTATATATACGTCTTTCCGAAGTACAATTTTTTCTGTGCACTGCAATCCATGAAATTATTCCGAAGGTTTTGTAATACAATAAAATGACCTTGACAGTGTTTGTGAAGTGTTTACTTATATCATAAGATTTTTTTTCCTTATTTATTCCTTTTCTCCCTCCATCTCTCTAATACATCACATGCACGCACCTACGGGGAGAACGGGAGCATTGGGAAGAAAATCGCGTAACTTTTAATCGGTAGTTAATTGGTTTAATTATAAACCGTACAAATTATCAAGATAAGTGTTAATTTTTGTATATAATTTTATTTATGACAAGCCCCTTGGGGTCACTGGTAATTATTAAACGTTTTTAACTTAGTATTGTAAAATTAATTATATAATACGTTGTGCTGTATTGATACATTTATAAGTGTATTATATCAATGTAAATATGAATTATATACATTTTTAACTATGTCTGAATGTATTTTGTCTGTATATTGTCAGAAAATTAATAATTATTTAAATAATCTTTTATTTTCGACTTTTCATTAGGCTCGCGCCCCCCTAGTAGAATCATCCCGCCCCTAGGGGGCATACCCCGCAGTTTGAGAAACGCTGCATTAAACGAATGTCAAAATAATTTAAAATTTATTTTTAAAAATAAATTTTAAGGTAGATTCTGTATTAAATTTGAAAAGAAAGACAATTTCATAAATTAACCTAATAGTTAAATAACCCTTTTTGATAAATACATTTAAGTGATTTTTCCATACATCCATTTTATTCACATACGCTTAAGCTGTTCCCAAGTATATCATACATCTGTATCTGGTACTTCACATAGAAGGTCGAACAACACCACTTTTCCACGCAGCTGGAAAAGTTTGGCATTAGGGTGGTTCATGCAAAAACAACAAAAAATAACATACGGTTACCGTCATGATCCTGTGCGTCCTAATATCAGGATTTTAACATCCGGGAGGTAGTAGCAGAGAGCTCAATCACTAGAATTAGCCGGAATCTAGCCAGTTTCCGCATAAAATAAATCTTGTACATTACTCGCCATGACAGATGCTTTAGCTTGGCGTTTTGAATTGTGTATGTTTTTCTGTCCAACTTTCCTTTCTTTCTTTCCTTATAAATGCTGATAGTGGGTTATCATGCGAAAAAATTGATTTCGCAGAAGGGTTTCGTGTTCCGCATTTTTATTCAAACCCCATACATTTCAACGGGGATTTTCAATTTTACGACGTTGGGTCTCTAATGCTTATAATGCGGAAAGAACTCGAAAGTTATTTGAGTGTTCCATGCTATGGCTACAGTTGGATCTCAATTCAGTTGTTCATTTGGATTGAGGTTATTATTTTGGTGGTTTAACAAATAAAATTGAGATGTGGTACGCTTTTTCGAATATGCAATGCCTTTTTTAGTGTATTGTTGTATGTGTATGAGAGAGACTAGGACTAAAAAATGCTTCACTTGTTTTCAAGGTTTTGTTTGGGTTTGCATTTTTAAAATATTTGATGGAACTTGAATGGAGTTACATAAGATAAAGAAAGAGAGAGAGAGAGAAAGAACTGGATCAAAGTGCTTCCATAAAGAATTTGGCTTAGAGTTTTCGTTTATAGAAGTAGTAAGTAGTTTTCGTAGTAAGAATAGTATAAAATGAGAAAAATAGTGAGAAGTACGGTTAAATAAAAAGAAAAAAAATATATTGTTCCAAGAATAAAAAATATATATTTATTTTACCTCAAATTTTTTGTATTTTTTCTCACTTCAAATAAGCACTTGAAAAAAATTACTGTAAAAAATATTTCCGAACATTACCTAATAATAATAATCAAATGAGAAAAACACTTAAGAAATTAGAGCTACATAAAAAATAATATTGGTAATTTAAATTTGATACTGAACTTTGTTCAGAAATAATTAAATTTATGCAATGAAACACAACATCAAACAACATTTTAAAAAATTTAATACAAATTATTTGTGTTGAAGTAGATATCAGAACGTTAACGGACTAATATATTGTATTTATATGGAGGAAAAATCAAAGAAAGAAAATCATTTAAGTATTTTGTAAAATATAAGAAATTTAAACACTCTTATTTAAAAAATTTTTAAATTATAAATTTGTATTTGACAAAGAGCTTATATGCTTTAGCTAGTATTATTTTTGAAAAAAATGACAAATAATATTATTAATCCATAGAAGATAAATAATAGTAAAACACAGTAGATAACTAATAAAAGATTTTATGCTTCGTATTTATATATATATATACACACAAACAAACAAACACACACACACACACACATATATATATATATATATATATAATTATTGTAGAAGAAAAGTTATAAGTAATTATACCCCTTTAAGATATCCGACTACTTGCGACAACATTTTTGAAAAAAATAGAAATATAGTGATTTTTAGATTTATTTAGTATATTCTAAGGAAAAATCCGAAAATTAAAAGCAGAAAAAATTTTTATTATTAAAATGGGGAAAACACGGGTAAAAATGTACAAAAATTACATAAACGGGGTCCGCTCTGTACAAAAATCTTATGAATCAAATTCTCAATTTTTCAGTTTTAATGTGTTACTTTGTTATTCATGTTTCAATTGACCTTCAGGATAAGAGATATTTTTTTTTACTAAAACTAGTGCACTTTATCTTAGTGATTTTATGAAATTGCTTAAAAAAACAGTGATTATATTTACATAAAGGACTGTAAATTTTGAAATAATACAGCGATTGATAAATCTGAAGGTCAAAATACTTCTACGGTTATACAGAACATACACAGAAAATTTCAGCAAATTTCAGCAAATTATTTTCAAAACTTTTTGAGCAATCTCCGTCCACGTTTGAACTTTTAGCAAAAAACACATTTCGTGTAAAACGCATTTTAAAGTTTGACATTTTGTGTAAAATTATGGCATCTGCTTTTACTAAAACACTTGCAATTTTTGTTCTAGTGAATGGAAAAAAAAAAAAAAACTTGGTGTTTTTATTCAGCTAATATGATGGCCTATAAAATGAAATCATAAACAAAATTTGTCAATTTTTGAAATAAATCGTGATTTTAGGGTAGTCGGATACCTTAAATGTAACATCGTAGGAATATATATTTTTTCATCTGTCCTCTTAAGGCGTCCGACTACGTTTGGAAACTTGACTTAAAAACGTATAAATGTATAATTTAATGATATTTAGTGTCATTTAGATTAGAATATATGTATAAAATTGTTTTAAGAATTTATTAGAATAAAAAAATATTTAAATGCAATATTTTGGGGAAAAAAAGAACTTAGAATTACCCATTTTCAAAACATTCTCGTTTGACGAAAAAGGCTTCTATAATAATAATATTTTGCTTAAATGAAGCAAGATTTCTCAAGAGGGTTTGAACTAAGATTTTTGAAAAATTCACACTATTTTCAGAGTTACTACCAATTGAAATAATTATCGATGTTTTTTTTTCTTAAAATTTCTCCATTCTGTCGTATTAAAATATTGATAAATCTACTTCTAAGTTATATATTTCAAAATTCCTGACAGTCTCATGAGCTATATATATATAAAGTATTATTACTGTAGAACCACTTTCCGTATAAGGAGAATGTCTTAAAAATAGATAATTCTAAGTTCTTTTTTTATTAAAATATTACATTTAAATAACTTTTTACTAAAATAATATTCTTAAAACAATTGGATACATGTATTCTAATGTAAGTGACATTAAATATCATAAAAGTTATCCATTTTATAGGCTTTTGCAAGATAACTTTCCTAAAGTAGTCTGATACCTTAAAGCCCTTTGTTCGCAACGGATTCAAAATTTAAAAGCAAAGCACTGCATTTAGATAAAAGTTGTAAAATCAAATATTCTCTTCTGTTTAATATTTTTCATTAATAACACAGAATATTTTGAGAAATGTTATAATATCGCATCCAACTAATATCGCTCACAGTATAAGAAAATTACTTTTCCAAAAATCTACGACGGAGTTTTAAATTCCAGGAGATGTACCCGCATTTTTAGGGTGCTTTAACGCTAAAACACATAACACCACTTTGCGGTTTTCACCATCCTTATACCCAATTTGGTCCCAGGAGATGCTTAAGGTCTCAGAATCTTGAACATCATCTCCATTTTATTTAATTGTTCCACTCTCCAAACAACAAGAAAGCATTCAATTCGAACGGCAATTACTACAAAGAAAACCGAGTTACCCTAAACCGTACTTATTCCCTGACAGAGAACGTTCTTGTAAAGCGCCCCGGACCATCTCCCTAGAGAAATCCGCAAACATTTCTTCCATAATTTGTTTCCCTAAGCGAACCTTTTAAGGTGAAGGAAGCACTTGCAATGTGGCGAGTTGCAACTGCCACTTCCCCCATCTTGAGAATAAACTTTCCATCTGTAAGAGGTTTGAATCTACCGTTGCAAATGCGTTGCTGCTCAAGTTAAATATTCCTTTTCTACCATTTCGCTGCTGTGCACACTCAGCTACTGGAAGTTAATGGCCACAGCGAAGTTGGAATGTTTCTCTCTCTGTCCCTCCCCCCTTCTGTTTGCATTTAAGTCTTCCTCTGTGTATGCGACTGTTGGTTAGAATAATCACTTGTTTTACGCGGAGGAGGCTCGAGAACTCAGGAGTTAATCGGTTTTTCGTTATTTATCAATTTATTTGTCTGGACGCGTTGAGAGAATCTACGAGAGGTTGAGAGAGATATTTCTGTAGAAAAAAATGGATGAAACATTATTTTATTTGTCTTTATGGAAATCATTCAATCATAAGTGATATTTTGCAAAAATTGGAATAAAGGGATATTGTATATTTCTCTGCAGAAGTGAAGTAAATTTAGTATTTATTTAAGTGTAATTTATTAGTTTTTTTTTAAAAAACTTTTTATTAATAACAGGTAACAACCTAGGTACTCAACCTAGTAGAATTCAAGTTTCCAAATTTGTAAGAACGATAAAAAAAAATGCAATAATGCCAATATTTGGCTTATTTCGTTAATTTTTGGTTAATTCATAAATTTCGGTATAAGTATTCCCGGCTATGTTGCGATTTCCTAATCCTAAAAGCTCATACATACATACATATATATATATATATATATATATAATACTTTCATATAATTTTTATTTTTCAAAAAAAATTCTGAATTTGAATTAAATTAGTTTTTATAATATTTCTAAACTGGGATCTATACAATTAAACTATGTTACTAATGCAGCAAACCTAAGAATATCGATGAAAACAAGTATGCATGAGTGTATCGATGTGTTCGTAAAATATTCTTATTACATTATGTGCATGATTCTCAAAACATTTCAAAATGAAAACACAATTCGGCTTCTTTATTTTTCCCTAGCGCTCTTACTTGAAAACACGCCATGAATAAGCTTCAACGTTTAAAGATTCAATCAAGTAATTATCAAGCAAAACCAAAAATGAATATAATAATGAAAAATGAATAATTTCTCAAACTGTGAGATGTGCCTCCTTGAGGGGGCATGATAACCCTACGTGGGGGCGCGCGAGCATATCGAAAAGTCGAAAATAAAAGATTATTTAAAAAAATTATTATTAACTTACTGAAAATAAGAAAAGCAAAATGGATTCTGAACTATGAAAAAGTAGCATAGTACTTATACTATTACTAAAAAGTAACTAAAAATATGTTTTACTAAAAAGTAACTAAAATATGTTTTACTAAAAAGTAACTAAAAATATGTTTTACTAAAAAGTAAGTAAAAATGTATTTTACTAAAAAGTAACTAAAAATATGTTTTACTTAAAAATAACATATGCAAGATTTAATACTTAGGTTGATAATTTGTACGCGGTTCATAAATATATATGGTCGTATTGTTGCTTTAGCGTAAGAGTACATTATTATTGCATTCAATACATTGTCGTTATACAAGGGGGGCTATGAAAATTATGTTGGAAAATTGGGTCGTTAATGTAGAAAGTTTGAGAAGCACTAAGTTAAACACACACACACACACAATTTATTTCAAAGTAGTGCAGTGGCCGCGGTAGACGAGTGGTATAGATATCGAGCCGTGGCTTGCCTTATCGAGCCCAGTATTACTAAAGACCCACCGTGTAGGGCAGCGATGCACGTTAAATCAGTCGAGAGCTGAAACGTCCTCCGGTGGTGAGGTGTGGTAGTTAGGAGAGGGGGTACCAGTTCAGGTGTCGTCCACGTCACTTGACCATGGTTAAAAATTACGTGGTCCGTCACCAAAAGCCCTCGTGCAGCTGAACAGTGTGACGTTAATATTCAATCGAAGTAGTATGTTTTTGCACATTTTTTTTTATTCTTTTAGTATTAATATCAACTAAAAATCTTTAAGACAAATATATATGTCTGTGATTCACTTAAAATCCTCTTTATATTTTAAACAACTATCTACACATTTGGTAGAAATACGTAACTTTTAAAGATATATTTTTATTTAATTATCATTTTAAGTCTCTCTCATGAAAAGCTCTATGTTCTTCATGCAGCGAGCCTCAAGAAACCTTTTCAGAATCAATTTAAGCATAAAGCTACACAATTCTCTAAGCCACCGCAATGCAAATGAATCATATTTAGCTTATTCCTTCAGCTGCAGCTTCCAACCAGATGATATAATTCATAGAAACAAAAATAAAACAGAGCACACACACAAAAAAACTCGGGGTGCAGACACATAACGTATTACATCCAATTTATTCTCCTAATCAACTTTATAATTTTATATAGGATTAGAACCCACCTTCTTTCGTTTCATTGGGACCTTAATAGAAAAGCTTCAATTATTTTCCGTGCCTCTTCCTTTGCAAAATCGGTTTCGGATAAGGAAAGTAATTGAGGATGAGAAATGATCCAATTGGGTGCTGGATGCAATCCACTCAGCCTTTCATCTCAAAAAGCTAAAATATTTGTCGTCACAGAATTACGGCATTTTGGTAATTAAGGTGTTAGGAAGAAAAATGGCACGTTGGGGTGAGATTCCGGAGATTGTTGTTGTTTGTTATTCAGGAGCTTTCCGACTAGACATCAATGTTCTCCACCTCAATCAAAATGTGGATGGCGGTTATAGATTTCTTTCAACAAATGCATTTAAATACGTGAACAATAGGGGTTCATTTGTTGAAATGGCTCATTTGTGTGTTTTATGATATACCGCACATAATATGCCTGTATTTGGTTTCATACATGAGATGTAGACCATAGGATTCGTTTTAGAATATGTATTTACATATTTTACTGTAAAAAAGTCTTGTATTTAATTGTAGTAATTCAGAGGTGAACGTGGTTGTTATTATTATTCACAAATCTTTTTTTTTTTCAATTCCTACTATTAGTACACTCTCCCAATATCTATCTATCTATATATATAGTTGAAATTTTCAATCGTTAATAAAATACTTTCTATTCACCCATTAAAGTTCAAATACTTTTTTTTAAACTTGTAGTGGATGGCACTTGATGTTAATATAGTTTTTTTCAAATATTAATGCATTAATTAAACTGAAAAATGAATAAATAGTAACAAACAGTATTAATAGTCCAACAGCATATATAGAAAGAAAATGTGTTCGTTGTATCCCAGTAGCGTAAAGGTTAGCACGTTGGACTTCTAATCCAAAGGTTGTGGGTTCGAGTCTCGTCTGGGGTAGGCTGATTTCTGAGAATTTGATTTCTTTTTTGCTATACTATTTTATTAGAATAATTAAATTTAATGAATGAATAAATCGTTACAAACGAAAAAAAAATAGACCTACACCCTATATGACCGTGATAGCCTAGTGGCCAAGGTAAAGGGCTCCTGGCAGGCATGGTATGAATTCGAGCCTAGAGCAGTTCAAGACCCACCTTATATAGGACAGATACTTGATAAATCTGTCGAGAGCTCACACGTCCTTTTGTTGGTGTGGTAGTTAGGAGAGGGGGTGCCAGCTCAGGTGTTGTCTTCGTCACTTGACCATGGTTCAAGCCCTCATGTAGCTAAACAGTGCGACGCTAATGTTTACACACTCACCCAACATTGTATATAGAAAGGAAAATCGCTTTCTATTTTGCCACTTAATAGTGTGATTCCGTCATTTGTATATAATATTTATATTATAATTATAACTATCTAATAAATATAATTAAAATAAAATGTTTCGTTGTTGACCTATTTAGGAAATGACTTAATTTTTTTCTATTATACTTATTTTAATATTTACCATTATTTCAACTTTTATTCACGAAAAACGAAAACTATAAATATTTCAGCATACGTTCTTAACCTGAGATATCAGTCAAAACGGCGTTTGTTAATATCTTGTAATAACTTGTTTGAATTCCTTCATCATCAGTTGCAGTTATTTAACACCAGTTAGCAATGATACGGGGCTTCCAAGCTACAGGGGCCCAATATGTGTAACTAGAGTCCACTAACAGGGCTCACATATCGAAAAAAGGGTCCCGAAGGAATCTTGATACAGGGCCTCCTCAGAGCAAGCTACGCCAGTGTTTAACACGTACAAAAGAAACATGATTTGTTAAATATTGTGTGATTGTGCGAGTAAAATAAAAAAGTAGGTGTGTGTACTTATGTACACACGTAAGAAGTTATACTTCTTTGGCGTAACAAGATTAAAATCTTTCTAAAAATCTTTAGCAGGGCAAGCTGGGTCAAGGACGAAAGGCGGTCACGAGCAGAGTTGGACGATACTAATCTTCAGTCAATCGGATCTGCCAAACCTGAGATAATCACGATTTAAATAAATTTAAACAGCCCCGCACAGGGACAAAAGGACCAATAATATGAGGAGGGGGTCGAAGGGGGAAATGATCTGTCCCGTTCTGCATATTTCTAATCAAAGCATTTTCGTATCCGTTCCAACGGAACGCAAAGCAAAGGCTCTTTGACACAGGGTGTATAGCTCAGTGGTAGAACATTCGACTGCAGGTCGGGAGGTCCTGGTTCAAACCCGGGTGCCCCAATTTCAGGAAAGTGAAGACAAATAATTTTTTTGAGAATTTCGAAGGCAGCAATGATCTGTCTCATTCTGTATATTTCTAGACAAAGCATTTTCGTATACGTTCCTACGGACCCACAAAGAAAAGGTTGTTGACGCGGGTGTATAGCTCAGTGGTGAGCATTCGGCTGCAGATCAAAAAGGTCTCCGGTTCAAACCGGGTACCCCCTTCTTCAGGGGAAATGAAGAGAATTTTTTTCTGAGAATTTCGAAGGTGGGGTGATTTGTCCTGTTCTGTATATTTCAAGACAAAGAATTTTAGCATCCGTGCCGGTTTTGCGGCACATCCGTGACGTGTGCGCACGCATTGTAAAATTTACCCTCATCCTATTTCTCTAACACCCGAAAGGAAGTATAACTTCAAAAAAAAATGAAAGAGAGAGCAAAAAATAAAACATTTGAGAAGAATCAGAGACAATTCAAGCTTTATTTACATACAAGTGTTCAATTGTTAAACCTTGGTTAAAAAGGCATGCATTAATCGATAGTTAATGTTTCCTTCCTCACTCAACTCAGCATGGTTTTATCAATAATATTGAACACGTGTTAGCCTTTCATGCAGTTCTGCTACATCACTTGCTGTCGTACATTGATGTTTTCTGTTATTGTTCTTGCTAATGACAACTGTGTGACGGTTTTCAGATCAGGCTCAGAAATCCATGCGGCAAAAGGCTGGTTGTACGCCTGTCGTTATCCATAGCTTTGAAAACCATACAGGTGACGTATGTTTTGGCCCGTTTCCCGCTTAACTTTGGGGGGAATATCCTGGAATCGTCAAAGGGCCTCCATTTTCTTTCCTTATCACTAACCTAATGAAGTACTTGCGGCTCGTCGCTCCCTGCTGTTCATTTACAACATCCATGCCTTCTCCGGGTTCGAACCCAGGCCCCAAGGACATAGAAATCAGCGTCACTAACCACTATTATCGGATATGTGGGATAGACATTTATAATGTACTATTTTGAGTAGAGTGCGTTAAGATCTATCTCATTAATGTATGGCTTGTTAATAAGATTTCCCACATAGAACACTTATGGAAACAAAAGTATGGAAATAAAACTTGAATGGTTATTGTATTCTTTGAAATGTTCTATTTTGCTGCAATTATCTCAGTTTTTATTTACTGTAGCGCTGCCTGGAGAGAGTTATGAATTAAACTGTTATTAGTTTATGATGCGATTTATTTTAATACCACTAACAACCTCTTTTGTATTCTTTAAATCACATAAATCATGTTTAGATCCATAGAATTTCTATTTTCATTAAAAAGGGAACGGATGATCTATAGATTTTTCAAAAATTCATTAATGATGATCTGAGAAACTTATAAAGCTCTTATATATAGTTCAAAAATTAGGCATGTGAATAAATAAAGTAACTAGTTTTGTATTTTTAGAGCATTTATTAATAGATATAAGATATTATTAGACTGTATGTTTTCCGTAAAAAAAATGTGCAGTGCAATTTATATATTATAGATATTTGGTTGTAAATCCCAGTTTTTTGAAGGATGTGTGCAAATGTGAAACACTTCATAAAATTAGCTTTATTGTTTTAAAAAAATGTCACAGAAAAATTTATAAGAGTTCATTAGTAAATATGTGAGGCATTTGATGTTTAATATACTTGTAATAAAAAAATTAAAAATAAGGTAAAGAGAATCATTTTTTAAAAACTTTCATTTCAGAAAATCAAGTTTGATAAAGGATTAGAAATTTCCTTTAAAAATGTGGGGTTTTTTTTTGTTTTTTTATTGTTTTGTTTTTTGGTTGTTTTTTTTTTTCTCCTTCAAACAAATATTGATATTTTTTTCAAGGAAAAAAAATGTTTCTAAACAATTTATATTGAGTAACTAAAAAAAAATTATTATTATTTATGCATTTAAATTTTACTTAAGTAAGGTACATTAATTATTTTGCATGAATTTTTCTAACGAATTTCACATAAAAATTTTAAAAAAATAATAGACTTATGAAAACTATTTAAAATTTTAAGAGCTTGAATATTTTGTATTGAAAACAGAAAATAAAATTTTAGAAAAGAGACAAAAATAAAAAAAAGTTTGCTAGTCTTCTTAATATATATATATATATAAATAATATAGTATAGTCTAGTATAAAAATAATTATACAATCTTTACGTATTTAAATTTTATTGAAACAGGATATATATTTTATTAAACATGAATTGTTCTGCCAAATTTCATATGGAGAATGGAACGTTAAAAATAATGGAAAATGTTCCAACTTTCATAATGCTGACTACTTGAAGCGAAATAAAAAAAAAAAATTAAACAGACAAAAATAGAAAAATATCTTTAACTATCTATCGTATTTTTTTTTCTTTTCTTTTTTGCGATGAATTTTTGTAAATACTATTTTAACGCGAGCTATTTTAATAAAGAAAAGGTAAAAATAACGTTTCACTAAAATCCCCTTTCCTTCCTTATTTTACGAATAATTCTAAGAATTAAAAGATAAAAAAATCAGAGTAAAAAGTGGAATTTAAAGATTTTTATATCTCTAAAGATAAGGACTAAGATTTTGATGAACCTAAATTGATGTACCATACAAATATCCTTTCTATTTTAGTTATTAAGTTTCAAAGCTGCTTTGGGTATTTTTTGTTATGTAGCAAAATTATTTTCCTTGTTATGAAAATATGTATATAGTGTATCGTCGTGAGTAGATAATAAACAAAAATTTGTCACAACCTAATTTTAAAACAAAAGAATTATTTATTTGCTTCTCAAGTTACTATAAATGAAGCAATAAAGTCCAAGTTATACGCCAAGCCGGTGCATTCTTCATATCACGGGAGATCAATCCTTTGTCCGAAAGGACAAATCTGTCTACACCATGGATTCCAGTCCTCCAACGCCACCAGCGTTCATGATCTTTGGTTCTCCAACGCCACTGATGTTCAGGGCCTCTCCTCTCTTTCGGCTCTTATCTCTATCCTCCACCATCCAAGTCTCTTTTTTTAAGACCTCTCTCTCGTCTCCTAAAAAAACCCTTTTAAACACCAGGCGCGGGTCCACACCACGTCCCTTATCATTGGCAGGCCACAAAAGTCTGCCCTCGGCCTCCCTAGTCCTATTCGTGCGGAACACACAAATACACTCCCGGGTAGTGTGGAATGTAAAGGTACCAGTATTCTCGTGAAACATCTGGACACTTTCTTCATTACCACACCTTTGTTCCATAAACCCATTCTCTTGACACCTGCCTTGGCGTCAGTGTTCTTCTTAGCCAGGCTTCACCTACAGTGAATGGGTGCAGGCTCTCCTTTGACCATTATGACTGCCAGTCTGTGGGTCGGCGCCTTTCCGAGGTCAAACAATAAGCAATGACCTCGCGGCCACGTGCACTTGTCACTTAAACATCTGGTCTGTCATAAAACTTGGTATGAATAGAAGGGTAAGGTTCGCACCAAGTGAAGTCGTTACAATAGCATATCTTCCATGTTTTTAAAAAACAAATACTTTATCTATTTTAAATTGTATATTTTCTTCTTTATTTATATTTTTAAATTAAATAGTTATTACTGTATTTGACTTTTACTGTGCTTTCATTTTGAATAATTTGCCGTATCATACTAATCTAATTTTGTGAAAACTATGGGTTTCACTTTTGCTAAATTCAAAACAATATTTTGCTATTTTGATTTATGTGGAATAAAAATGTCACCAAACCAGTGTTGCACACCAATTGAAATACGCAAAAGAACGTCGACAATGCATTGAATAAAAAACAATACTAGGAGATTTTTTTCAGACACTATATATAGACTCCTTGTGATAAACGTTTTAAATGCTTTTATAGCTTTTGTTATTATAAGTTTTTTATGTGATAAATTTTAATTAAGTAAATATGTGTGTTCATGTTTTGTTTTGTCCTTTGATTGATATTAGTGAAATGCATATTGTGCACTTTTATTCTGTTGCACTCTGTACTTTGAATTTTATCAGTATAGATACAGTCATAATTCATTTTATGGAATTAGAAAAGTGTAACATATACTCAAGCTGTTAACTGCTTGCTTCTCAGATCTTATTACATGTAATTCACATTTTTTTTTTAAATTTATTTTTAAACTATTAAAAACATCATTTTCTAACAAATCAAAAACAAAACAAAATATTTATTCTGAATTTACATTTATTTTTTCTTTTTGCGTTTAACAACTTAACTGCGGCATTTATATATGTTTTCCATTTAAGCAATAAGGCATACATAAGAGTCATTTTGGTTTTATTTATGCTGCTACAATGTTCAAGCAGTTCAGTCAAACTGGCATTTTTCTAAGTCCTTGCGTGACGTGTTAATTCGATTTAAAGAATAGCCTTGAGTGAAGTGAAAAAATTAAACAGCTTTCATTTCTTTAATAAATGCACTTCCGTCAATTTTGAAGGCACTGTTGGTAATTCTTCCAGATCGAAAAATGGGCTCTACTTAAGCTGAAAATGCTGAGATAGTTCTAGATGACTACATATTCACTTTTAGCATATTTTTAAAATGGCAGATTAAAAAAAATTGCTTGACTTCAGAAAGTGGTACCTTTCTATCTAAACGCCATTTTCACTACGGTTTCCATTTTCTTTTTTTTTTCTTTTTGCTTGATGAAAATATTCAAATGTGTTGTTTTGGCGAAGGCGAGATATGATGTACGATGTAGTTTTCTGCAGCTTCAGAAGAAAGGTTGTTAGGAGTGGTTATCAGAAGTTTTCAGGAATTTCTTTATCTTTGGTTTGACTAGTCATTATTCATATAAAAGATGAATTCTTTGTTTATATTGAAGGGCACTGCTTTACCTTATGTTTAACTAGTACATGCGAGAGGAATTTTGCAGTTTCGAGGAATAGTAGCGGGCAATTAAATTAAATTTGTTTTGGAAATATTTTTTGTCACCCAGTACCGTAAATTAAATGGAAGGAGAAAAGGCGGAAACATATTTTCCAAACAAATATTTAAAAACTTATTTTCATTTGCTGCTTACTTTTAAAAAACAAATAAATAATTAATAAATAAAAGATTGTTTCTGAGCTTGGTTAACTCAACTCGATTGGATGGCAATTTACGAGTAAATTGATAATCTAATAATCAAAATAAAGCATACTTTTAAAGTTAGTTTAGTTAATTTTTTATGAAAAGTATAATGATATACGTTACATTAATATATAGTACATCAATTAAGTTTGATTTTGCCAGATTGAAAAATATGTTCTGGTTATATGTCGCATAGACAGTTTTCACAAAATTTAGTAGTTTAAGTTTGCGGTTGACAATTCAAGACTGAAGTCTTTTTCAAAATATCATTATGAAACAGCACCACATACCTCTGACAATTAAGTTTGGAGAATAAAGTTAGAATGGCCGATCTGGCAACACTGGTGAAACAAAACGCTGCATATGCATAGTGGCAGGTATTTACCATCTGGACCCACCATTGTTCAGTTGAGACTCATTTGTGTTCCGTGTAAGATTTGTTTTACAAAAGTGCTTACGACATTTCACGTTGATTTGCAACTGAGAACAGAAAAATGAACGAACAAAAAGATTAATTTAAGTTTAATTTAAGTTTGGTAAGACACCAGAAGAAACTTTTGCGACCGCTTTCAGTACGTGTTTATGAAAGATCAAAGCACTGCCCATGAAATTAATGTACCGACCGGTTCAAAAGCCCGTTTTTAGAAGGTCGGGAAAGGTTTCGGCAACCCCGCATAGCGGAAGACTGGAAGTCTCAATGCGGACTTAAAAATATTGAGAGAAATCAAGGGATTAATCACTAAATACTCGTCAATTGCTTTGTGCGCATGATGTGACGAACTGTAGATTAACAAATGAATCCGTACGACAATTCGTTACCCAGAGTTTATGGAAGAGAAAAAAGCGTTATCGATAACTTCCAACGAAATGTAACGAGACTTTTAAACTCCATCCAAAAGAAGACTTCTTGTAAAGCTTCCAGGACTTATATAGCAGATCACTGGGATGCATAGTTATGGGAGGAGTGACTATTTAAAAGAACAGTAGATAACCATTAATTTTTTCATCTACATTAATTTTTATGGGACTATTCACCAGACACTTTTATGGTCAAAGGTTGTATGTCAGTAGATGTATCGAGCTAAACAAATATTTTACGACGTTCTGAAAGAAAATTTCAAAAACTGTCAAAATTCCATCATTCCATCATTTACTATACACCTTGCACTTTTTTTATATATATAGTCTCGACCAACATTGAGATATTTTTGTTTTCTTGGGTGATGTATGAACCCGTGCCTTGTAGCCTGTAAGGATTCTGAACAATAACTTATTTTTTTCTGATCTCTTCCTATCTCTTTCTCTTCGGCAACCCAAAACATCATATATGTCTTAGACCTGAGCACAAGCAATTTGCAACGTTGATGCCTGTTTGGTACCATTATGCGTCTGTCTGCTTACACCATGTCCTGTACTCTAGTGCTGTTATTTTCATTTGCGGATGTGGAGACAACCTATTTCGAACTTTATTTTCGACATTCTGTTTTCTTTCACTGAACGTCAGACCATGGATGACGGACAAACTACTCTTACATGTCTATTCATACTGGATAACACAGTATTCACTTCCATTGATAAGCACAACATAGTCAGTATATGCCTGCTTGCATCGCAATTTCTACTCAAATAACTCGGACATGCCAGTCCACATTGCTACTCTTCTTTCGTACTCTCCCGCGTTGATACTACTTCCGTTGTTTAACCAACAAAAATATAGTTTTTTAAATAGTTTCTTTTTTTACTTTTTTGCAACCAGGTGTACAATTTTGTCTTTAAATAAATAACGAAACTCAACTTTGCACGTCCCTTGTACTCAGTAGCGCACACCAGAATTTTCAGGGGAGGGTTCGGGTAAAGCACCTATCATGCTCATACGGTTTTTGTCAATTTTCGGAAACAAAAACAGTAAACTAATTATTGAATAAATAATTAACATCAATTATTAAAATTAATCATTAATAACAAATATTTAGCGAATTAAATTTTACGTTCCTAAATACTTAAGTTATAATCAATCAGGGAAAAAATTAAAAGGAGGGCTTTGGGAGGGTCCGGACCCTAAGGACACTACTTGTGTGCGCCATAGCGTACTTCATTGTGTAGAGATGGGAAGGTTGACACAATCCCCCTTTTGGAATGATATGAATAATATAATTCGGAAAATAAAAAAATTTTAAGTCTTAAATTTTTCCCTCTTTACCTTTTTAAAAATTTAAAAGCAACGGTGGGTTTATTGCAATAACCCCCAAAAAAAATCATCTGAAAACATGAAATTCAAATGGGGAGAGTATTATTACGTAAAGGATGACGAAACATCGGCGCTGAAAAAAAAATAAAACCATACGGTATGGAATCAAACAAAACAAGCTTTTTTGAACGCTTATGTAACTCATGATTGCTACCCAACAGGAAGAACAACAAGCAGATGTTCCTTAATATGGTATTCCCCTCCCCTTACTACAATGGTTGTTTGCCCGTCTCCGCATACTCAGAACCAGCTGGTGCTACATTTCTTGGGAAAATGCCCATTCCTCAATAAATTGCGAGTTGTTGGTTGTTCTCCGGATGATGTGGGGTGTGGAAAACGTCTCCCCAATGCATCCAAAATGTTCGATGGGATTTAAATGGGGGGGAGCACGCGGGCCCAAATCCATTCAGGATATTTCACTTTCCAGCAGCTCCTAAACAGAAAAAGAGTGCGATGTGGCCGTGCATTTATCCAAAAAATGAAGTCGGGCCCAATGGCACCTGGGAAAAAAGGCAGATGGGGAAAGTACCTCCTCCAATGGGCCCCCGTTACAGACCCTCTGTCGAAAATGTGGCTCAGTTCCGCCGTTCGCATAATACCCCCCAGACAAAACTCTGGACCCCGCGTGTCTTTCCGATGTTACGGGATAAAACCGGGCCCCGATCTCTCTCCAAATAAAAACGCGTTGAAATCGCCGGTCTAAACCCACTCTCCCGAAAAGGGGAAGGACTCCATTGATCAGTTGTACATTTTTTGTGCTCTCTGGCCCGCGGGGGTTCGTGGCCATCTTTCAACAGGAGGCCGTTCAGGACGGCGGGCGAACAGGCCCCCGGGGAGGCGTCTGGCCACGGCCTACCTTGTCGACCTGTTTGGGGACAGAGTTTTGAACAATGGCGCGCGACTTCTGTCGATCTCTTTTTGCCTTCAGGATGATATATCGGTCATCCCCCGCGGTCTCCCCGGGCGGCCACACCAACTTTCTAACAGCTGTCCTGTGGTTTGGAACGCTTTCCCAAACGCGCGAAACGGCACTTTTTTTGATTCGAACTCGCGCTACCAGGTGACGGGCCTCCTCCCCAGCTTTCCCTCATTCTTCCGTGTGAAGTGTCCCGATGATTTCTTCAGCCAAATTTTACGAACTGACTCCCCGGCCCTTTCAAAAATATGGTGTTGCGTCTCTGGCCTTCATTTCATTCTACTTTTGGGCCGCGCCCCGACATCAAGCTTTTTGTTAATCTCACATCGCTTCTGACGTTTTTTTTCCCTGATTTTGCATACGCGGTTTCACGACTTACGTTTCCCTCTCGATCTCCAGATCCTTTTCTCAATTTCATGGTTCTGCAAAATTTTACATTGTTGCTTGTTTTGAACACCAGCGTTTTTTTTTAATTCAAAAAATCTGCCCTTTTTCAAAAAATAAAAAATTAATAATATTCAGTAAAAAGTAAAAAAAAGAAAGAATTTATTGCATTTTAAATAAAGTAAAATAGACTTAATATAGCCCTTTCTTAATAAATATAGAGCTAATCCTTTTTTTTGTTGGGGAAAAAATCAAAATATTTCCTGGTTCAAAAAAATATTATATAATTGTTTCATGAATGTTAAAATAAATAATTAAAAAATGTATAACAAATTCCGAATGCTTTTCACAGATTCTAATACAATAAAATGACATGTATATTTAATAATTAAACAAATATTAAAAAATTGGGGGGAAATATAAGAAAATAAACTTTGGTTAAAAACAGCAGAAATATAAAAAATAGCTTAAATGTAGAATTGATCGTTTACATTTAGATTAATAGCGTAAAAATGTAAATTTAAAATACGTGTAAACTGTGAAAAATATTAATACAGTTAATAAGTTATAAGGAATAAATATATTTTAAATTAGAACGTAATGTTTTTTTTAAAAACATGCATTAAGGGTCCAAACAAATTCTAATTTTAATTTCAGTGTTTTATAAAGGCAGTATCAAAGTACATGTTAAAGTTCTTGAGAATATCTTCAGATTATAATGAATATTATTCATATTTTTAAACTTTTTTTTTTTTTTTTATTTAAAGGAGTTTTTGCTTATCAACTGATCTAATTTAATGAGTTTACATACACAAAAATATATTTGATTTCGGAAGCCAAATTCCAAGTATCTACATTATTTGTTTTTAGTTAAAAATCTGTATAACGCAGCTCAACAATTAGCATACTGTAGTAAACCCTAGAACACAAAACACGATAAGAAAAAATTAGAAATCTTCTAAAGTAATTCTCGGAGCTGCTGTTTATATTATGTTTGATAGTAAGCAATATCTGCTTCAAATTTAAATTACAGACTAGAATTGTTTTTCAATTAACATGATTCAATAAAGAAAATCGATCAGAAATAGTTTTATTCTTCATACGTGCTCTTATTGTAACCTTTAAATAAACATATTGGCTTACCAATAAATCTAAGAGATTAATTTCAATTAAAAAAAAACATCTGAAATAATTTGGATACATATTTTTATCCCCTGAGTTTAAGCAAATTTGTGATACCAAAATCAAAATATTTACTTAATAATATTCAGAAAAACTTCATAAGTTAGCCCTCGGTTCTAAGCCGCATCCTAAATTTTTAACACTTCTTTGTTAAGAAGTTAAAATAAATAGCATATATATATATATATAATGGTTTACTGATATTTGATATTTACGAAATTAAAAGAAAATAAAATGAGAACTAGCCAGAAGGGATTAATTAATTTATTTTACCACTATTAAAACCTTTGAAATACATACATGAAACTATAATTGCTCTAACAGTCAGTATCAAGTTCAGTACCCCCATCTAACGTATATTTCTGCCTTGAATTCTACGCTACATTCAATTTTCAGTAGCATTAACATTAAGAAAGCAAAAAGGGCAGCTTAGATTCAAATAAATACGGTAATTGTGTGTGTGTGTGTGTGTGGGGGAGAAAAATGTGCGGCTTAGATTCAAATAAATACGGTATTTATGTGTGTGTGTAAAAAAATAAAGAAATTTATTTAATTATTATTATTATTATTATTTCGTTGTTGTTGTAAAAAGAGACTTGATTTCGGAACACTAGTAAAGGGAAATTGTTCTGATAAAAGTTACATGTATGTCATAAATTCTATTTTTTTCTTACATGTTCAGATATAAATAAAATGGAATAGCGTGAGAACATTTCGTGAATTTATACCGATTATATGAATTAAAAGATGACTTTAAGGTATCAAAATTTTTATCACTGATACTTTTTATTCACATACCAAGTCTAGTTCAAAAGGTTATACTTATATATCTATTTTTGATTTAAAGTTATATTTCAGTTAATATAATAGCACCTCAAAAGTATGGAAATACAACTTAAATACAAGTGAGAGACTGGGTGAAAGAAATAAGAATTTATTTATGAAGCAACATACACAGAGAAATGTATAGCATTTCTTGGGAAGAGAGTATAAACGAATTTATAGGAATTATAAATCAGACTCTAAAAGGCTCAATACCAAATATATCTACCCCAGTATATAAAATAAACAGAAGTTTAAAAAAAGCATACAATGTTTGTTCAAAGTATCTTAGGTTAAAAAACTAACTTGCCTTTTGTTCAAATTGTTTTACATTTGTCATGACGCAAAGCGTTTTGAATCTTTAAAATACTTGAGAAAATAATTTTAAAGTATTTTTTATTGAGAAAAATGTTAAGTATTTTTCCATTTAAGTCTAAAAAAAATGCTAATATAACCAATTACTTTCAAATTTAAGAACAGACGATTTTATATATAAATTTAGCGTTTACTTATATATATTTTCTTTTAAAAAAATTATATCAGACATAGCAAGTATAAAATTGAAAGCTCTTGCAGTAAAACAAAGAACAAACAAAAAAAATTCGGATGATAAATAAACTATTTTCTGCCTTTTTTTGAAAATTTGATCAAAAAAATGAATTGCATTTTTTTAATATTATTATTATTTCACTAGTGGGGAAAAATAAATGTACCTATATGCAACTTTAAAATATAAAGTTCTTTTTAATCCATATTTTATATCTTCAAAACCATCTTTTTTACATTTAAACAAAAAAATTCTAAAAAAAGTATGTATGTTCCGTAGCTACTATTTACACTCTATTGTACAGAAAAAAGGGAAAAGAAATAAATAAAGAATATTTTTTAAGAATTTCAAGATATTTTAAAATTTTTTTATAAAAATTAATAATGAAACACGCGAAAATATGCAGGGAAAAATATTTTACAGTTTTGCAAGATAAAAGGAACATAATAAAAAGGAGAAGTCTTAGAAAGTTTTATACAGTACAGATGTTAGTTTGATAAAAAAACAAGTTTTTAAAACGAAATTCTGAGTATTTACCGCATAAATGCTACTCAAAGAACTAAAACGAAAGCTTTTACAGAAAGGACCTTTCTTATATTAAAAAAATTATTTCAAGTACTGGGTTTTTTAAGTACCGAATAATTCATTTTGTTATAAATAGTATTCATTCGACTTTGAATAAATACGAAAAAAAAAAAAACTTTTCTGACTTTCAAATAAATCTTTTTACATAGAATTCCAAATTATTATGCTACATAGAATAGAGTAAATGCAGAATTTTATTGAGGAAGAAAAATAGTTGATGTGCAGTTTAAGGGGGAAAAAAAGAAGGAATTATTCGAAAATGGCTGAAGGCATATTTCGAATTCGACGGTATTCAGAAATAAAAACCTTATTCTTCGTGCAAAAGCACACGCCATAGTTAAAATGTCGAAATAGTTCTATTTAAAAATGCTCTTTTTTTTCGATTCCATCTTCGTTTTTTATCTTCGTACAGAATGGGCATGTTAAAATTCCATAAAAATCTCTCGGATTTGAAGCCGCTTGAATGAAGGAATTTCAATATCATTTGAATAACCAAAAATTTAATGTTGCTGCTTAGAATATTAGATTTCAAGACTGTGAAGGAGTATGCTAATGAAAATAAAAATATTTATAGACATTGTTATTTATATTCAGTTTTTCACAGCCTTAGGATGAAATCTAATCTGCATATAGTTTTAGATCGGCATGAGTTTGATCTCGCTGCTGCCAAACACCAATAATTCATGAAAATGATACCTAAATTTTGTTTTATAGATAACAGTCCTAAAATTGAATATTTGATACTTTTTATACACTTTATACAATATTTTAGAAGCTGTAAATGATTTATGTAAATTCAGAAATAGAGGAAAATATTTATCTTTTTCTTTTTACACCGTTTGAACTACATGGCTGAATATTTCGCTTAATACTTGTTTATCTTGAAGACTATTCTATGTATTATAACGCAATAGTTTTAAATAAATAAATTTTTTATAAAATCAACTTTGATTGCCTTAATATACAGTTTTTCAAAAATGCAGTAAACTCATGAATGCAATATCAGTTTCCATTATAATTTTTTTCTTGAAAAGCTTTTAAGTCTCTGATCTTCTCGAAATTGCACACAGGAAACACACAGAGTTCATGAATTTATATTAAAGTAGAGTTATACAACGTATCACATCCTATAAAGTATAAAGCGATAAATATACGTTTTTAGGGCTGCACATTGCATTAGGATTGGTTCTGAAAGAGTTTGTTATTCGAATAGATACTAAAACCAGAAAAAATAGATATTTTAATGCAATATTCCTGAATAAAGGGAATGCCGTTGGGGAAACAAACTTAAAATTCACAGGCATTTATAATTTCATAATAAAAAATTTTTTTTTAATACGCAACAAATAAAGGAGAAAAATTGGGAATGGGGTTTACGGTTTTATTTAATGCGTTTGGAAGTAAACTTTAAGAAATAAAAATTTAGGGATGCGGAGATACGTAGTTTAATTTTAGAAACAAATAAAACTACAACAATTTTACGAAAAAAATTATCTCATTCAAATAAAGATTAAGTTTTAAAAGAATATATTCAAGAACTTTTTTGAATCAAACTAAATAATTTTAAACTACGTAAATTTGATGCTATAAGTTCACAAGTTGTGAATTAGTGACACACTGTTTAATTTTTAAAAAACCTTTCTTATTTCTATATTTCTGTACATTTTTTTGCCAGTAGCTACTAATATTGGCGGAAAAGGAAGAAATCTGAAAAATTTGGGATCGTATCTTTTTTTTTCTTATTGACCTTGACATTCTAAATAGTTTCATACTGTGGGAAGTGAACAAAAAAAAAAAATTTAACCACTAACATTCCGTTTAGCATGCTCGTCAGCTAATAACGATATTCCTCAAAAAAAGGAAAGGACTTTTCCCTTCCAAGCAAAGGGAAATGTGCAGTTCTGAAAGATTGGGCCAGCCAGTGTGGGGGAAACAACGCCAAAGATGGTTTTCCCAAATATAGACGATGTAGGAAATGTAGCACAAAAGGAAAAGAAAAGAGGTTGTGCAGATTGTGATGTACCCTTGTGCATTGGAACATGCTCCTCATCTTTTCATGGCAAATAATCACCATTAAATTTAATTCTCTTAATGACTGGAAATGGTTCCATGGGAAGGATAATTCCCACTCCTGAAATTTAAATGTAAAATTAAATTCCAAAATAAAAAAGCGTTTCCCTTAAAAATTTTGTTTAAATTTTTAATAAAACAAAAAACTGGGAAAAATTCAAAAGAATAATAAATGGCCGCGAAAGGGGTTAAAGGCACCCAAAAATGGAAGGACAGCTAAAAGGTGTTTGTGATCCGTGGGTCCTTTTTTTTAAATTCAAAAAAAGAAAGACATCCTAGAAACACCCAATAGTAGGAAATCTGAAATCAAAGAAAAAAAAACAACTTACATCCACGTCGATTCCCGTCTGCGGAAACTTCTTGAGAGGCGGATCCGATGCGGGAACATATCTGAAGAACTCCCCCATGTTCTTGTACCACTTGACAGCATAGAGCGTTTCGTTGCCCAGTTCATAGGCGCACCTCAAACGCACACTGTCTCCCGTGACTACGGGGTTAGGGATGTGCAACATGTTGATCCGCAGTGGAATGTGAGATCGAGAGCTCGAACAACCTATAACAGTTTTTAGAAAAAAATATAAAAGCATCAAGTTGTGAACATTCTTATGTATACTATGTTGTTTATGTGTGTCTAACATTATGGTTACTATTTTTGTTTACATAGGATTACTGATTTTATAATCTGTGCTACTGATTATGTCGATCCCATTTATAAAGGTTTGACATTTATCTAACCGCTTTCTGTGTACCTCTCTAAATATGATGATAAATGATGTAGCGATTGTATAAAAATGATGCAATAACATATGGAAAATAGCTCATAAATGTATTCGAGCTATGCCATTATTTCCACTTATGTGGTATTCACTAAGTAAAAGATGGTTAAACACTTGAAGCCTACAATTACCAACAGTATTACAAAATATTACAGTAGTCAACGTATATAAAATTCAAAAAATAACACGGATGTTTGGGATGACTGTCTCTTGAATATTTGTTCATTTTAATAAAACATTATAGATTTAATGACGTCTTATGTTATTAGAACACTATCAATCCAGGAGGATTGGTTACGGATTTCGTAATTTTTAACCTCGAACCAGTTTACGACACTTAACTCCAAACTCACATACTACACCAATGGGTTTACTTTAAGAGGTACTTGCGCTACAACCTGCGATTGGGCAACGCCGGTACTGAATTCGAGACCATGACTATATGCTCCATGGTTACAGATCAACTACAAAAGAACTCGAACACCTTCTAAATTTATAATATAATACTATGGAAGTTGTATTTCTTGGAGTTCAAACATCATATTCTTTATTCCTAGTTCAGTTATACTAAGGATATAGGAGCTTTGCAGATTTAAAGTTGCACAGTAAAGTTAATTTTAGAAATTTGTAGAACTGTATCTACAAATAACAATATATAATTACTTCGAAATGCGGCACATTAGTCTTATTAGAATGTAGAATTTTGCAGTCTCAAATACGTAACAGAAACAGAGATAAACTGCAATACTAAAATATTCTTTTATTAATTTATTTTAAATATATTTTTATTTATTTTTGTTGGGGTTTAAATAATATTTTTTTCTTTATTTTCTACGTCTGTGCCAAAAGTAAATCGAATTTAATTTTTTTAAGACTCGCGCATCAAAGTAAGTCAAAATTATGTATAACTGAGTTTTATTACAACGCATTTTTAGTTCTTGTAAGAAAACTATATAAATTGCAAATGTTCACAAGGAAACCTTATTCCTTTACAAGAAGAAAATAATTATATTTCTGCTTCAGAAAACTCTGTAGTTTCAAATTCAATTATTCTAAGAACAAATAATTACGAACTTCAGTAAAAAAGTTAACTGAGTGCGTCCATTTTATTTTCTGAAAAATGAATTATAATAGAATGGAAAACACACACCCACAAATTTGCTTAATGTAAAATTTAAAGTAAAACTGAATAGGAAAATCTAAATAGAAAAAAATAAAATTAATAAAGCTGAAGAAAATCTCCTTCAAAGGATAACTGAAAAATTAAATGTTATGTTCAGTTAATTTTATTGATTAAATATTTTCATTGATAATTTTTTATGTAAAACATTTTAGAATGCACTTTAAATCAAACTTATACATTTATACCCAGAACTTTTTTTCAAGTTATTTCAAAGAACTCTACCTTTGTTTTGTTTTTTATGTGTTATAACGAAATATTTATCAATGTGAGAAAAATTTCACTTATAATAACTTACATATAATAACTAAAATTACATTGAGTTATTTTTAGAAACTATGTAAACATATTAATAATAATAGTAGTTATTATTATTATTACTATTATTTTTACTTTAGTTAATTCACAATTTGTTGTATATTCATGTATTTCCTATCCTCTACAGTTAAAGATATATGTATTTTTTTACGGGAAAATATCAAAAATGGTAATTTTTTCTGTTGTTAAGAATTAACAAGAAATTTAAACACTTCCAGAATTGTTGATACAAATCCAAATGCAAATTTCAGTTTCTGTGTGTTCAAAGATGAAGAAAAAAATAATATCAAGAGAAAATTTGAGAAAAAATATTGAACTGACATAACGTATGTGTGTGTTGTGTTAAAAACTGAGTCATTGTCTTTTGTTTTGTGGTACAGTTGTCAAAATACATAATACAAAGCATATGTCTCGAGTTAAGAAACTTTCTTATTTCGGCAGCCGAAATAAAAAAAAAATCTATTTCACTTTCACTTCTTCATAGAGATGGAAAATATTTGAATTATTGCCGAAAAATATTTATTCACGGTACGTAACTTCCAAACTTCAACTCAATATATTACTGACATTTTTCTTTCGGGATCCAAAATAAATGGATAAAGTTAGAAAAAACAGGAAAAAAATCAGTATGCTTCACAGACACTCACGCGTTTTTCAACTTCCAGGATTGATTCGAAGTTCTTAAAAAGGGAGAAAAAAAAAGAAATATTTAATACAGAACAAATAAGATTTGTGATGTGCAGATTACAAAGTGAAAAGTTTACGTGTCAAAATTTCGTAGGAAAAATCACCACTCTGAAAATAGATACAAGAATTTTTTATATGACTTTGAACTTTTTATGTTACTTAATGGGTACCATATTAATATAAATTATAGAAAATTACTAGTTTTCTCTAAGATTTCATTAAAATATTACAATACTTAGCTATCTGAAACATTTTAGGTGCTACTATTATATGTTATTTATGCGTATAAGTATACAGATATACATGATAAATAAGTATTCTTACAAAATATTATTTCTTCCTAATTGTAAAATAAAGTTGTCTCCTTAAATAAATTATAAAATGTTAAACAAGAATTATCTTTCAAATTTTACAAAATTTAGTACCATTTTTTTTTTAAAGTTTTTCCAAAGGTCTTTAGAAGATTTTAAATATCACGCATAATTAGCATTTAAATGCGTTTTCAATATAATTTGAAAAAAAAGTATCGCTCAACCCACATCATGGTGTTCTTACTATTTGTATGACCTTTAAAATATTCGAAATGTTAAAATTTCCCTTTAAATAGAAACCTAGTTATTGGTATTCTTTTTGTTAATGTAAGGCTTTTCCATATGCAAGATACGTGAACTTGACGGGAGCACATTTTCGAAAAAAAAACCCCCAATTTTTTATCAAAATTTGTAAATTGTGCCAGCATTTGCATCCCTATCATGCATCCCTATCTCCGTAATTTTAAAAAATGAAATTTTAAGGAACTTTTTTTAAAAATTGGCAGGTTTAATCATGAATTTTTTTTTGTGTGGATTTTGTATTTTTTTTATTTTTTTAAGGGGGTATTTTTCAAAATTTTGATTAGTTTTTAAAAAATCATATTAGAACACAAAAAATTTTAAACTGAAAATTTTGAAAATTTTTTTAACCAAAAATTTTTTTTAAAAAAATTTTTGCAAAATCCCCCATTAAAATATTTATTTGTAGGGGAAAACACAAAAAATTTTCAAGGCTATAAAATAAGTAGTTTTTTTCAAAAATTTTTCCGTTTGAAATTTACATTTTTGAGAAATGGGAATTAAAGTAAAACCCCAATTTTAAATAATGCATACCAGAACTATAACTTGAATTGTGGTGTCATCTGCAAGAGATTATCTTTTTTTCCACTTTTTGTTTGTTTTAATTCGCTTCTTTGATTCATTGAAAAAAACTGTTTATTCTGTTTCAAATGCCGGGGATCTCATTTCAACGCCGACATTTGTAAAATCCGGGATTGAAGGAATATTCAAAAACTTTTTAATTTAGAATAAACCTTGATTCTATAAAGACATTGCCTCATGTTTAGTTTTAAAGTTCACAAACACATTTTTGGGGTTATAGACCAATACTATTTACGCTTTCACAAAAATTTTGAGAAAAACAAGCATCTAGAAAAAGTTCGACTAGGACCTCAAATACTTTTTTTATAAATTTCCCTAATTTCAATAAGTAAGCTGTGTTTTTGCTTATATGTGTAACCTTTCAGTATGGAATTATATTACACCACAAGTTCCATGGGGATAAAAAGGTCGTGATTCAAATCTGGGGGGATTTGATCAAAAAAATACCCAAATAGCTTGCCTTTGGCTGACAAGTTTACTGAGTTTTTTGAAAAAAGCCAAAACGTAGTATCTTAGCAATTTATCTATTTCTGCATATGTCAATCTATTACGCCATCCTAGAGATTTTTTTTCCTTTGAGCTCTTTTTCCCTTTAATTTTTAAAACCCCAAGTTGGTCCCCAACCTTTTCTAAACATGACCCAAAACACATTCTTTTTTTAATGTTGACATCTCTTTAAAGTTTAGGTTCTAAAACTGCTTTGATGCTTTTTAGTTCCATATAGTTCAAGTATTGTGTTATCGTAAATTTGGGAATGCCTTTGAGCGATGGAAGATACAAAGTGCACCTTCAACTTCCCTTCCCCTATTTTTTCCAACGTCATTTTCTGAACACTCATTGAATGTACATAGCCGTTAAAATTTCATGAGCATTTCCTCGATAATTTTTTTTGACCTTACAATGTCCCCACTAACGCCGTAACAATACCATTTACAGAAGTTTTTTTCCAGGTACCATGGTAGCCAGTCATTTGGGCCTCCCTTTTTATTTATTACTGCATTATTGTTTCAACAGCAGATAACGTCATAAACGCTTGGCTCTTTCTATGTTGGGTTTTTTAATTTATGCATGGGCTCCAAAAAACCCCTTTGGTAAAAAAATTCATAACTCCGCAAAATATTTTGTAACTTTTTTTAAAATACCTATAAAAAAAGCCAGGGTTTACTTCATATAATTTTTTTATCTTTTGATTAACTACTGCTTTAGTAAACTTGGTATTAAAAGAAATGTTTTTTAAAAACACCACAAAAAACCAAAAATTTAACAATTTTGAAGAAACCCTGTTATTGAATACCCTTTTTTAAATTCATTTTTCAATTTTTTGTTTCAAAAAACCAAGAAAACGTAAATGTCAGTCATTTCACAAAAAAATTCAAATGAAACTAAAAAAAAAACCTCTTTATTAAACTTTACCCCTTTACTTTCAAAATTGAATTATTTTTTAATTGTTGACTGTTATGCAAAATTTAATTCCTCGAAAATTTGGGTTTTCCCTACTTATTTTTCCCAAAATTTTGTTTTAAGTGTTTTTTTTAAACAGAGGCATATTTATAAAAAATTTTTTAAAAAAACATTCCAATTTAGCAAAAAAATTTGTTATTTTAAACCCCAAAAAAAGCATTTTTTTAAACTTTCAATATAAGTACCACAGTAAACAAACGCTCAACTATTCCTTTCCCCTTCTTTCCTGAAAAGCTGCTGATCAAATGAATTTTTTGATCAATTTAAACTATTTTATAAGGCTGAAATGTGCTTTATTTTTTTTATTTAAAGGGGGGGGCGCAGCCCTTTTTAGGGGTTTACAAATGTAAACAACTTTAAAAAAAAATTAAAAAAACTTCTAATTCAGCTAAAACAAAAATTTAAAGATTTGAAAGAAAAGAACGGGATTTTATTTTTTTTCAAAATTTAAAAAAACGATTTTTTAATTTGATTTTCGTGAAGTTGGATGTGACATCATTGGATGTGAGCACCCAATTATAACAACTATCTACTGCTTTGCTTTCTTAGATCATTTGATTGTTCACTAAAATATAACGGGTGTTCAGATGAAAGTGATTCGAGGTTTGTATCGATGAGAAGCGTAGGGTCAAAAATGAGACAGATACAGAGATAGAAACAACAATATTTGATGAGTGAAATTGATACAAAGTTTGTTAAAAGAAATCACCCATCAAGCCCCCTCATTGCTTAGCAAGGCTACGAATTCCGTAGGCGAAGAGCCATGTCGGTTGATCATGGGACCACAGTTCAGATCTACAGTTTTTACACTATCGTCGGAGTGAAATCATTAACCTATTAGGCCATCAACATCCCCTTTTCGGCTGAATGCTGAGCTTTGAATTTACAGGGCCTATGTTAGTCGGGATGTTTCCGTTGCATGGTGACGGCAAGGAGTGGTGACACCAGGTTTTATAATCTGCAGGTATGTGCTGTACACAGTTGTCACCGTCATCCTTGTAGCACAATAAAGGCCAAATCCTGCTTATTACTGTTTAAAACTTTATTACAGCTTGCTGATCGGTTTTAGACGCAGTTGCATGCATACTAGTCCTTTTTAAAGGAATCTCACGTCCATACGAATGCAATTATCAGAAATCTGTTTGCGCACCCGTGTACATGGTACACACACATTTGCTATCGCTTTTGCTTCATGAAAATACATTGGAAGTTGTTTGCATGCGAAGCTTCGAATAACTTTCATTTGAACATGCCTAATACATCTGTCAGTGGATTTATTTGTGTCAACAGATAATCAATTTTCTCCTTATAAATTATTATTACTTCACCTAATTCTTTTTCATAATATTAACGGTTAGAAATAGTTTTCATAAATGAAATATATTATTCATAAATCCTTAATTATATTACTTTATAAGTACTGATTGTATACAAATGAATATAAATAATTGTTTCTAAATCAAGTTTTGTTCAATTAAAAATATCAATAATTCAACAGAAAATAGGGAAATATTATCATTGTTTGAAATATAGCAATAATAATATCAGAAAACAATTTGCTGAGTTTTGAATGGGATAAAAGATAATCTCAACACCTAAATTATTCATAACCATCATTACCGATCTTGCAATTGGTATGCACTGCGAAGCCATCTATTGTCCGTTCTTACCATCCGTAAAGCAAAATTGTTTTTTATACAATATTCATTCTTTGGGAATCAATAATATTGGGAAACCGAACGGAAAATGTGATTAACAAATGATATCGACCTAACTAGTGTTAATTTCTAATCCTTAAATGAATTAATTATGCTCATTAATATAAATAATAATTCGATAATCTGTCTTAATGAGTTCTAGCTCATTTTCTGTCCCCTTATCATATCTCATTATTTTTGTTTTTGATTAATTAGTTTTTCCTAGATCATTTTAATTCATATAAATTGAATCATTTAAATCTTTCAAGACTTTTGTTTAGTCATTTTTTGGTGAAAATAGTTTCACTTATGTTGATAATGATGAAAATAATTATTGATAATATTCACAATCGCAGAGTACAAAAATAGCAAAAATCTGATATGTTATAAGATGAATATGTTACTTTACCAACCTAATAAAAAATTGCAAAATACACAATATGAAAGTTAAAAAAATCGAAAAGTTATAAATTATCCGTGTTCATATACACTAGAATAATTATTGTAGCTGACAATATTTCTCTTCATAATGCAGAAGAATTTGTAAGAAAATCAATATGCTCTCCTATGAGTGTCGAATAATTCTCATAATATAAACTAGATAGGTTAGATTAATTAAGCCTTAAGCAGTTTCAAAAGGATAATGTGAATTCACTGAGATATGTAAAAAAAAAGAATAAAAAAAATCATACTTCAAATAGGCATTCATATAAATAGAATTACTCCAATTGCATGTGTGCATGTAATTATTATTAATATTATTATTTTGTCATATGAATATGATTTGTGTACGAAATTTATCGCTTAAACCAGGGATGCTCCCCTTTTCTTCCCACCTGGCCACATGCATATAACAGGTATTTCCCGCGTTCCTCAACAAGAATATAATGGGGAAGGGAGCACACTATGAGAACACAGCAGCATCGGACAAAACAAAATTGATCAACATATTAAAACTCTTACCTTCGGCTTTTATATTAATACTTTATTAATCCTTCTATCAAGCACACACAAAAAAATATTAATTTTTATTCTTTTTTATTGAGTTTTAGAGTAGTTTCGATTTCCTTTCATCCGTATCCAAACCTCTTGTTTACATTTTGCTACGAAAAAAAGCAAATTGATAGATTTGATTGCTTCATTTACAGAATTTGTCGCTAAATTTTTAGTACATTGTCCTTACATAATTGATTTTTTTAGTGCAATGGGCCATAGCCGGGCCACCCAGAAAAGGCCATTGGGCTACTTGTGGTCTTGGAAAGCAGATTCAGTAGCAGATTCTTAAGCCGCAAACATTCTAAATTATCAGCATCCTAATTCTATATTTCCAGTAAAAAATTTGCATATCAACTACCATGTATGTTTGAAAAATATAAAATAAATACATTTCGATCTTGATTGCATGCTTAAAAAAAGCATTCTTCTTAAAGTATAATTATTAATAGTATAATAATGTACATTTATATTGCCCAATGATATAAATATTTCAAAGAAACATATATTACGTATCTGTATTTTATACTCGCACACACATTGATATAAAACATATCTTTTTTGCGGCATCGCTCAATATTCGACAATATCTGACTATATAACTACTGATGACCAAAAAGAGCATTATCTAGTTTAATCGTGGAGAAACCTTCCTTTAGCGTGTTGTGATAATATCCCCAAACTGATTTCTACAGGAAATTACTGATTGTTCATGGTCTTCCAAGAAAAATAAACGAAGTTCTGAAGCATTAAGTGGGGAAAAGAGTTTGTACTCGTGGTTTTTGTTAAATGTATTGTTCCTAATTCAATGTTAGTTTCAAAATAGATTTCAAGGCACCTAATAAACTTTAATAGCACACACTAGCTGTTTCCACAAATTGAAAGAAAGCCTGTCAAAAATTGAATTCTCATCATTATCCTCACTCATTTTTTCATCTTACTCTGGTATATCTGGTTTAGAAATTTATTTATGCCTCTAAAATAGTTCTCAAACCTTGTACCATTACAATTTGAATCAATTAAGAAATTTTATTTTCCAGTAATTTAATTAATTATACCAAAGCCTTAGTAAGCTTATTTAAAGTTTATGCACTATCAGCTAATATTTTTTTAAATTACTTGATTACCCAGGTCTTAATGTGAAACAAAATATATGGGTAAATTTGAAATTTCTCAGGTACGCACAGACGAGAAGTTACACAAAAATATTTAACGGTTTAATTTGAAAATAAAATAAAAAACTATTTTGACTCACACACAGCAGACGATTTTTTACCGACTAACTTCAAGTTGTTTAGTGTAGAAAAATTTTAGATAGAAGAGAAAATGAAGTTGACGCGAAAACATTATCGTGCTATGAATTTCTGTGATTTTAAAGTGGAATTAAATCAAGACGAATGCGTTCAATGGCTGCAATCAGCATTCAGCTATAAATCTCCATGTCGTGCTTCTGTATTCAGATAGTTTAAATAATTATGAAGAGGTCACAATTCTCTTCAGGATGAAGAACACTCAGGAAGGCCGCAATTGGCAGTCATCCCGGATAATGTGTTATCTGTGTACAATACCAAAATTCTTAATGCGTGATAATCAATGTATCTACCAAATGTTACTTAATGAACTTAACATTGGACAAAAAATTATTCATGAAGAAATACACATGAAAAAATAGTTTTATGTTGGGTTTCCCGTGATCAAACTAAGCACCAAAAAGAAGAGAGCGCGTCAGAATCAGTAAAGAAACCTTAAATTACTAAATGATGGTGGTCACCACCTCATTGTGAAAATTGTAACGGGTGATGAAACGTAAATATCGTTGCTTGACGTTGCAATACGTCAAGAATGCAAAGTATGGGCCTTTGAAGAGGATCGAAAGCCGTCAATAGTGAAAGAAAACGAGCAATGAAAATGAATTGAGTGCCGTGTTCTTCAGAATTGCAGGATTGATCAAAACCATGAAGTTGGGAAGACAGAAGACAGTAACAACAAGCTGGTATACCACTAAATGATTCCAGAAAGTCTACAAAAAGTGAATGTCAGGGGACTAATGCTTCACAATGACAATGCATCTTCCCATGCAGACACAGTTGAAATAAAAACAAATTAAAGCGACAGAACATCCACCTTATTCTCTGGAATTAGCTATGGGTAACTTTTGGTTATTTTTTTAATCTCAAAAAGAACTTACGTGGACGTCATTTCAATTCAGAAGAAGAGGACAATATGGCTAAAATCTCTTTTCATCAATTCCAAGAAATGAAGATTTTGAGGCATTTAATCAGTGGAAAATTCGTATACAAAAGTGCATTGATACTGGAAAAGACTACTTTGAACACTCCTAAATTTTTGTATAACTTTTAAAACCTAGGTGTATCTCAAAAATTTTAGATTGAACCTCTTATAACACGAAATGCATTAACTTCTGAATTATAATAATAATAATAATAATAAAAGAATGGTACTGTTCATTAAAGCACTAGTTCTGCTTATATTTTTCATTTTTACTACTATTGTAACATTAAATAAAATGAATTAAAATATTCATATTTCTACTCTGTGACACGCATTTATTTTTCACCAATATATGCTCACGAAAATCCCTTAATAAAATTTTCTCCGTGTCTATTCCTTATTTATTTGAAATACACAATCTTAAGCTATTCAAAAGCAATAGGAAAAAGTAGGAATAAATCTATTACCGAAATACTTTTATTAAATCTATATTTACACGCATGCATACCGAAAGTATAATAGAAGGAATAAAGTATCGCAATACTCACTGATTACGGGCACAGACGAGACAAATAAAAATAGGAGATGTTCAAGAATATGCGCGGTGAAGGGAGGATCTTTGATCATTTCTCATTCAGGTTGTGTGAGAGCACTACAGACACAACGATACGTGGGGTCAATCTAGTTCTCGGACAGAACGTGTTGTGTGCTTTCTTGGTAACACTCAAGGAGCACCTGGAAAGATGAAATAGAAATATTTTAAGAACAGAAAGATGAAGCAATATTTGGGTCTAGACTGTTGAGGATTTTGAAATATTTTCGAAGAGAAAATATTATTTAAAAGTAGAAAACAGGAAAAATTATGGAAAAATATTTATTAATGTCAAAATTTATTATTATATATAACTATAATGCATAAAAATGTATTGAAGTATCAGTTATGTCTTTGTATATTATGTAAGGAATCTTAATTTTCTGTACATGTATACAGAGTAAGCTAAATTGTATTGAGAAAGATATTTAATGCTTTTCTTCCTCATAAGTAATTTTAAATATTTTTTCCATATAGTCTCTTTTTTACTTTTACTACTAGATGTAGTAAATAAAGCTTTAAAGCGTCCGACTAGGTTGGGCGACCATTTTTAAAAAAGTGATTTTCAGAAAAATTTTATTATTTTAAATAACACAAATAGGTTTAAAGTCATAATTATTAAATTAAAAAAAACCTGTATCACCCCATGTTTATATAAAAAAATAATATTTTTATATAATTTTAGCAAAAAAATTCAATGCTAAAGACATAGCATAAATATAATACGTGAGACAAAATTTCATTTTAATTTTGTTGATATACTTCTGATCCATCTGAAGTGTCAAAAACCACAGGATAAAAAATATTTTAAGTTATAAATATTTCATAAGCATTCAAATTTGCTGTTAATAATATTTCGTCAAAATTATTTTATATTCTATGCTAAAAATGGCTGTAAAATATGATTCAATGTTAGTATCTTACAATCTGAGGTTTGGTAAACTCTAAAGGGCTTACTGCGTGTAACAAATTTCATTAAATCTTATTGGATTGTTTTGGAGATATCTCCTTTTTCGTGCAGAAATTCTCGTGCTAATTTTGTTCTTCAACAAACCCTTTTAAAAATATTTTTAAAGATTAGAAAAAGATTACAGCTTACAAAAACAACTTACGATTCTCCAGTTTTATACATTATTCTTTCTCCTTCAATAATGCATATATATATTTTTTCTAATGGTTATAACACCTAGCACCTAAAAACTCTTTTTCAACCTAATCGGATACATTAAGCGAACTAGTCATTGAATGGCAAGATATATTTTAATCTGGAAGGGTAAACCATGTTTAGTTCATGCTTATATGGGTTTGGAGATAAAAAAAAGTACTAATAAATCTGAATTTGAAATAACGACGTTTTCCTGGCCTTTTACCATATTATCTTAATTCTCATTCAGATTTAAAATATGATAGTTAGGGAGCAAATTAACATCTTTACAAACTACTAAAACGTTTATATCAGCCAGAAGAAACTAAAGTAATTGCTAAGTTTTGTAAAGGAGATGCTTTGTGATATTTTTAGAAATACATTAGTTTACAAAATTGGCATATTTCACGTTTTCTTAAAAATGTTTATTATAATTCTTATATGCAACACATTTCCATTTATATAAATAATATCAGACTAAAATTTTCTAAAATTTTGAGCATGAGTTTTAATATTTCAGGGGCTTGAAAACTGATATATATCATAATGTTAGTTATGAAAAACTAGTCAACTAACTACAAAACTTTGTAAACGAATTGTGTGCACTTATTACCATTTATTTCTTAAAATACAAAGTTATAAGAATATGCTGCTGAAAACAAATAAATAATAAAATAAAATTTGTATGGAAAAATGATTCAGAACAAAAATTTTTACATATTTGTATTTCTTATGTACATGATCAATAAATGTAAATTTAAAACCAATACAGTCTAGATCTTCTGGAAACACTGAAATTTAAGTTAAGAATCATAGAATTGAGTATCTGTTAAGACTATTTTCGAGCTAACAGTTATTATTTACAAAAATATCGTTGTTTTAGAAGGATTAGAATCATTATGCTTTATCAATCATTTTAAGAATTAATTAAATTACAATCGGACCTCTATTTAACAAAGTTGCTAAATCCCGAAAAAAATTCGCTATGTGGAAAATTTGTTTAATAGAGATGCCTTTTAAATATACTTTTAATGCTTGATTCCAGGAAAAAGTTCGTAAAATAGAGAAATTTGCAAAATAGAAGTTAAATAGAGGTTTTATCTTTAAAAATAAAAATTAAAAAAAAAGAGATGAGCATAAAAAGAAAATTAGACTTCTATGTATATATCGAAATATTGTTTATTTAAAAGAAATGAAGACATTACTAATAAACTTAAAGGGTTGTAGTTCTAAAAGCATGCTATTTTTTTCAAAGGCTAGGGATAATACCTCGAATAAATTACTTCAAAACATAAGAACATAGCACACGGATATTTCAAGTTTCTTCGTAAAAAAGGGTGTGCGAGTTATACGGCGAATATATCTAAAAATTAAAAATGTGGCTTGAAAATATAGGTGCGCGTTATACGACGATGCATGTTTTAAACCCCGAATTTTACAGTAAGTTTGTTTTAACTTTAAGCTACCAAACTTAATACATTTTATTCTGAAATTTCATTTCATATCTTTCCATGAAGGAAAAGCACAAAGTTTTAATAGAAAATATTTTCAATGATTTTATTCGAAGAAATTCAAAGACAATTTAACTTTGAAATCATACATAAAAAGAAATTGCGAAAATATTTCATCGATTACAATGAATAATAAACAACGTTATTATTTATAATGGGGGGGAAAATTCATTTTTAAAACAGTAATACATTAGTATTTGATCATCATTAAAAATGTTGTGCAGGTAACATTTTTTTTCGTATTATAATAGTGAAAATAAATATTAAAACAGTACAGTTTCAAAAAAAGACTATTTCTGAATGGTTAAATTTTATTACATAAAATACTGATTATCTTATAGTTTTGCGGAATCTCTAAAGATTATTTCAGTAACATTTAGCACACACATTTACAGTGAAATTTTACATCCCTCGATTCATCCTTTTTCTTAACAACCCATGTATGTTACAAAATAAATAAAAATATGGAGATAACAATGAAGAGAAATAAACGAAATACTTTAATGATTATAAATTTTAACATGAAGGCTTGATATTCTTCTGAATCATTTAGTGCTTGATATTACCTAAATATATCTTAAGTGCATTACTCTTGCTTATTTTAGTATTTCATAGTTTATTTTAACTGTTTGAAATCAATTTAATTTTATAAGTTGAACAAAAATGCATAATAAATCAGCAAGCTTGATAACATGCCAACATGTTGTAAAAGTCGCCTCGCGACATCCATGGGTGTGGGATAGTCAGAAGGAAATTTACCCATATTCAAAATAACCAATTTATTCTCAGTTATAAAAAACAATATAAATTCTATTAACCAAAGCTAAGAGATGCACTCAAATACCAAATATGGAGAGCAATTAACGAGGTAAGCGAGATACGAGAAGACTTTAAATAATCAGATCACTTACGTCTAGGCAATAGCTTCTAAATCTTAACTACCTAATCTGATTCCTTATAGACAAACCTTCAACTTTAATATAACAATAATAAGCTACGAATTATCCACGTCTCACTTCACGTTTAATTAATCACTGCTAGCCGTCAGCAGTCTAACCTCTCTATCTCTCTTAACCTGAAAGTTTAATCCTTATGTACGTCTTAATTTGCATAGTTGCATCTTCTTCTTGGAGATCAAGCTTTATCATATAATAATTTTTAAAGACCCTATATTTCCCAAGATGATTAGTATTATAAAGAACGCAGATAGACACGTCACAATGTGAAAAAAAATTAAAGAATTAGTAAATATGATGTTTTCAGATTCACTTCAGAAATCACGTACAAAATATATTTACGAAAAAATAGTTTTAATTCATTCAAAAATGTATGCTTATATATATGTATGTATAAATTTATACTTATATATAAATTATAATATTTGAAAAATTATTTAATTAAATAATTAACATAAAATGTTTAAAAACAATTTTCCATCTAGCTAAACAGAAATCGTATTCTGTACTATTTTTAATTCAAATGCATAATTTTAATAGTGAAAAAATATTCAATACAGAATTTAAAAGATGGTTAATTTTTTTTTTCAAATTCTTTTCAAACATAATTTTTAAAATAATATAAATTTTCCACTGATTTCTACAACATAAAATACATAATATAAAGTTCTGCATAACTTTAAAAAACATTTATGAATCATCAAAAGTATCAGTTTCCTCCTCTCCCAATGTAAATAATATCAAATTAAGAACTCGGAACTGTGAATACTTCGATACGTGTTCGAAATACGAAAGAAATACGAATTAAAGAACATAAAACAAAATCCAACGTGAACTCACTCCTTCGAACGTTACCGAATTCTTACACTTCGCTCGGACGAGTTCTATACGGAAAAAAACACTGATTCCATCCTCCCAAACAAAATTTAAGGTGAGGCGTGACACAAGAAAAAAAAAAATGGCCAAAATCAAATAATTTAACGAGCTGTGAGATGTCACGTTTTCACGAGTAATCGATAAATTCGATTCGAACCCTGAACAAGGCGTTGCATTTCTGAAGCAGCTCGATCCAACGGTTTTGCATAGACTTAATTCAAATAACGGTTTTACGTGAAATCGATGTTGTCCTCTGTACAGTAAGTCACTTTTATGCTCGTAGCGGAAAAGAGCTGTCATTATACGCTCAGATATGATTACAAGTAATGGACTTATGCGCGTGACGTCAAGAATATGTGACGAGTAGTAAATAATGCGTTTCTGCTGTTATTTTAAAATCATAAAAATAGCTTTTGGTGAGGGGATTCGTTATTTTTAGAATTCGAATATGGCACACAGAGTAGAATATTTGTTTCTTTAATCTTTTTATGTATTTTGATGTTTTAAATTGATGTAGTATCTATATATCCAGTGTAAAGAACAAAATCAATTCTCAAATTCTGTGATCTGCATCTACCAGATGTTGTGCGTTGGTGAAAATAATTCAGTCTTGAGCCAGTACATTAAAATAACTTTGTTTATTCAGAACTGCCGAACGAGAGTAAATTCGTGATTGCTTCACCCTTTTTATATACAGAACATAATGACCTCACACAACCTCTTCACAGTTACAAAACGTGGCACCATGCAGCCACTCATTCACACAAATCAGTTTTCTTTACAACATCCAGGGACATAGCTACCTCCGCATCAGCCGTATCAATTGTAAGGGACACCCAAGCTATAGGGGCCCTAACATGTGGCACTACAGTACCTCTAAAAGAGCTTTTGAATAAAGAACGGGCCCCGAAGGAGTTTTGATACGAGACCCACTCAAAACTAGCTACGCCAGAGTATTTATCGTTACCTATATTAGCATTTAACCCTTCTAAGATTTCTTAGGGTCAAACTAGCTTAGTAGTCATGGTGACAGACTCGTGGCCGGTGCGTTGTGAGTACGAACCCCAGTGCCGTTAAGGACCCACCGTGTAGAGGACTGATGCACGCTGAATATACCTAGACTTAAACCTAATCCACTGGCTTGGAGTGCAAGGTAAGAGAGGGGTGCGCCAATTTAGGTATCGTATTTGTTACATGTCCATGATTCATCATTACGAGGCTCTTTTCCATTTGCCCTCGTGTTGTGCCACAGTGTTGCATTAGTCAACACTCACTCAGAGTTCTAAGATCCAAATTACCGTAAAATCCGGCGTATAACGCGTACTTTTAACACAAAAAATAAAATCGAAATTTAAAGGTACGAGTTATAAGCTGGGTATAAAAACAATAGCTTTAAAAGTAACAAAAGAGATGAACATAAAAAAAAAATACTCTACACATATCGAAATACTGTTTATTTAAAAGAAATGACATGCCTTATGAACTGGAAAAGAGTTGCTGTCTTAGAAGTATACTGCTTTACAAAATCTCAAATAAATGACTTCAAAACATTGGAACACTGTATACTAAGATTTCAGATTTCTTTGTAAAGAAGGATGTGCGCGTTACACGGTGAACATACCTTAAAATAAAAAATGCATCTTGAAAGTATAGGAGCGAGTTATGTGCTGGATTTTACGGTAATGAAAATGTGTAATATATTCTTATAATTTAGTGCTAGATCAAATACTCGGCTCTACAAGACACTTATTGCAAAATACACTCTTAGATTACATCAAAGGTTTTGCTTAGACGCCTTTTCATTGTGGGTTAGAACCCAAATGTTGATGAAGACTTCTTATTTCTTAGTTATCATACCAAATATCCAATAATTCGACGAGAAAACTTCGTGATTAAATTGCAGTCTATATGCAGTAACAAATATTATTATATCATGGGCTCGATAGATTTAACTTGTGCACAACAAATCTTCGGATTGGATTGAAACATCGTCGAGGAACAAGTTCATGACCATGATTCTCGATCTATGGAGCTGTAGTCTCAAAATCTAGAAAAATATTTATTGTTGAAAATTATTAATTCTGATAAAATGTTAAAAGTTACGATTAATGCGAAATTCGTATTAAAAAAACAACAGATGTTTATTCCAAATTTTAAACCTAAGCCATACCTTAATAAATATAAAAAATCAGTAAACCTGCGAGAGATCGTGAAAGACACGGAGTCACCTCAAGCTCAGGAAATCCTTTAATTCTTTAAAACTGCTTGTCTGTTACCAATGACCATATTCTATAATCCAATATGACATTCTTCATGGGAACTAAAATGTCTTTATATCATATATTTTCCTCTTTTTGGGGAATGGAAATCGTTTCTTAAAATTTTAAGGTATTCTAGGTGACCAAATTCCCCACACGACCACATTTGTTTAAAAGTATTTTCTTTGAATGGGCTACCACATATTTTTCCCTGTGAATGACTTAGCGCTTTTGATTGTAGTGTGTGACTCATTACGGTTTATAAATGTAAATTAACAGAATGTAAAAAATATGGAGTAAATGGATGTGGATGAAGTTGAAACTTCGGAAAAGGAATTTGATCAAGCAAGGTGAAGAATGTAATCCTGATAGCGAAAGTAAATTTCAGAAAAGTGATAAACATAGAACGTTTGAGTCGAAAGGAAATTTTTTGAAAATGCTATCGAAATAAATCCATCAAAAGAGATATAAAGTCATAAGTGTACACAAAGAGCTACAGCGCCCGTCAAAAAGACACAGACAAGGAATTATATTTGTCGCTATCATTTAAGGTATCCGACAACGTTCGGAACCGTGATTTTAAAAAGGCGCATAAATGGATTGTTTTCATGATATTTAGTGTCACTTAGAAACAATTTTATATATGTATTCTAATCTAAGCACATTTTGGCAAAAAAACAAAAATTATTTAAATACAATATTTCGGCAAAAAATGAACTTAGCATAACCTTTTTTTCAAAATGTTCTCCTTTTGTGAAAAATACTTCTATTATAACAATTGTTTGCCTGCATATAGCTCAGAACTCTGTACAGAGGCTCAACTATGAATTTTGAAACTTTCACATTGTTTTAAGAGTTACAACCATTTGAAATAACTATCGACGTTTTTTTCTTAAAATTTCTCCCCTCTGTTGTCGTAAGACATGGATAAACCCACTTCTGTTATATATTTGAAAAATTCTAGTTGAACCTCTGTACAAAGATCTGAGCTATATACAGGCAAAATACTATTATAATAGAAGCAATTTTCACAAAAGGAGAATATTTTGAAAATGGGTCATTCTATGTTCATTTTTTCTCAAAATATTGCACTTAAATAATTTTTATTGTAATACTATTGTTAAAACAATTTTAAATATATTTTCTAATCTAAGTAACACTAAATATCAGGGATATTATTCATTTATACGCTTTTACGAAATCATGGTTCTGAACGTAGTCGGATACATTAAGGACAATAAAACTACAATAACATGAATAAAATTTGACAGTTTTGCTTGAAAATGTTATTCTTGTAATGTTAGGGAAAAGTGTCTGGGCTTTGTGTCCTTTATTAAGGTCATATGTATTAAAGTATTTTAATTCAGTTTGAGTGGATTTCTTCTCAAATTATCAAAGAAAATTTGAAAAGTCGTTAAATGCCGGTAAGTATACTTTTTCTTAGTTAAATTATTTACTGCAATAGGGGTTTTTATTGTATGCAACAAAAATAATTATAAAAAAAAGAACTGTTGTGACTGCGTTACCCCACGTGACCACTAATGTTATTGTCAAGAGCGTGACTACTTCCGAATTAATATACCTTTGAGTAAAGGGTCTGACAAAATAAAATATATAAAATACCATTTTAAATTATCTTCCTACATAACAATGCCTTATGTAAATTATTACTTGCAATTAAACAGTAAATTTTAACGAATTTAAAAAAAAAAATGTTGAAAATGTTTTTATATTTTTGTGTATAAGCTAAGCATAAAAGTATTTATATTAACTTATTTCAGGTGTACAAATCATGTTACTTATTTTTTACAATAATATATCTGTTGAAATATGTCTAATTCTACTTCAGAAATTGATATAAATATTTAATTTAGTAATAAAAAATCATTTGTTAAAATGCAATAAAAAATAATTTTAGTATCATTGTAAAATGTGTTTAAATTAATGCCCTTATTTGTACATAAATGAGGGAAGTTTTGAGGCCATTAAGTTACAAATTTCTGTAAATAACTCGATATTTCATTTCTTTTAGTTTAATTTTAATATATTTATAAAAATAAATAAATAGTATTTTCGAAGCTTTGAAATCTGAATATAAAGCAAATTAAGGTTTCATTTAAAACTATCAAAACTGCATGATTTCTTAAAAGATATTTTATTCATATCCTTAATGAGGTTTTACAATTACATATTTATTATCCCTTTTTCAAAATAATTTTATGTATTTCATGCATACAATAAGCCTACAATGAATTCCCAAGGATTCTTACTATACATTTTGCAATAATTATACAGGTATTATTGAAAATCCCAAGTTATATTTAAAACCGACATATTTATAAAAGTTTGATTATATAATTAAGAAGAGGTTTCCTTCAATTCCAAAGTCCAATGTATGAATTCAAAACTCGAGCCAATTTCCTGAATATCCAACCCAACTAATCTTTCAATACGCTCTGATCAATAACTTACAAGTCCGGCATCTCAGATTGCGTCAATTGAGAACGGACTTCTGAATGTTAAATCGTGTCTAAGGACACAAATTTCGCTTCATCACAGACTAATACTTAGCCTTTGAAGATTTAATCGCTGCTTCAGACCCAGGTAATACGTAAGCAGAAACGTCGAATTCAGTTCCCCAACGTCAAGGTAGGAGAATGAACTGTGCCTTGTCCAGAAATAACTGGAACGCAACCGGGGAATTTTGGTTCGGACTACATTTGCAAATTGACACGTAACGCTCTTATTTGATTTACGCCATTGGATACCTTTGGAGTAAGGTATGCCTCTCTTGCATCCGTTGCATTCCCTAAAATGCATATTAATATACACAATGCAGGTATTGAAGACCGGGAACGTGGTGAACAAGAAAGGTACGAGACGAAAATGCATGTCTAATTCATTTCATACATCAGATATTATCCAAATGTAGTTACATTCTAACAATTTCAGATTCGGAGTAAATTACCGTAAAATCAGGTGTATAGCAAGCACTTTTAACACAAAAAGTAAGATCGAAACTTAAGGGCGAGCGTTATACAGCGAGTATAAAATCGATAGCTGTAAAAATAACAAAATAAAGGAGTCTAAAATTTTTTTTAACTTCTACATGTATCGAAATACCGTTTATTTAAAATAAATGACTTGCTTTATGAGCTAAAAGAGTTGTAGTTCTAAAAGAAAACTATTTTGTCAGAGAAGTCTGGGATAATACCTCGAACAAATGACTTCAAAACGTAAGAGCAATGTATAATACTATTTCAGATTCCTTCGTACGAAGGGGAGTGCGCAATATACGGTGAACGTACCTAAACATTTTAGAAATTAAGCTTGAAAGTATAGGTGAGCGTTATACACCGGTGCACGTTATACGCAGGATTTTAAGGTAGTTGTAGAATTATATGACGAAGACAATCATATTAATTATACTGTGGGAAGAATATTTTAACCTTTTAAGGAAGGATGTTCGCATGGTGAAATCATATACTCAAGCATTTGTTTCATACTTAAAAATCATACCAACTTTTATTAAATTGCTGTGATTTTCATGCGCGAATGAATAATATGAATGAGTGGTTTAGCTAGAAAGTGATACCCCTTAAACTGTTCAAACGATTTTTCTATGCATTCTTTATATTCTAGAGTTGAAGCTAGGGGAAACAGATATCATTAGTTTCTGTCTGTACATATTCTCTTTGATTTTGAGAATTTACAAAATATTTTTCATCTAAGAAGACAAATAATGTTAAAAGTTTCTGTAAAATTAAATTTCCTGACTGTGAAACTTTTAAAAATTTGAAATTTTTTTCGGATATCTGGACATTTATCAGAACATAAAAATAATGCAAGAGATGGGATTTTACCCCCATTTTTATTATTTTGCTTGTTTCTTCAGATTCACTTTCCTTTCAAGTAAAAACAATAAGTTCAATTTAGGGGAAAAAAATAAAAATTCTATTTCCATTATGTTTTTGAATTCAAAATGTCTTATCAACGGGTTTGTGTTTCATACATGGTCAAAACGTGGTTTACAGTTTTGTTTCTTGATCATGGTTAAAATTCAGATTTCGCTGAAAAGAGAGATTCAATGCATTAAAAGGGAGAATTTGAATTATTTTTAATCAATAATTTATAGAATATGAAAAAACACTTATAATAAAGTTGAAAAGTATTATTTGAACTTTTTATACTTCCTTAATACTTAATTATTCTCTCTTCTATAAACTGACATACTCTGCCTTTAAATAGTCCTACTCACCATAAATTCCCTGCGCGTTGATAAAAAGTTCGTTCTATTTTTACTTATTTATTACTCCATCAATTTTTACCGTTATGTATACACGTAAAGTATAAATGTTAAAATATATATGTGAATCAGGTAGCTAAACATTAACTATTTGCTAACAGCTGTAACTATTGAATAACAATAATGTCTATTTCGAAAGATTTTTACAGGAGAGATTAAATTTTACATACAGGTTGATGCTCGCTGAAGTTTGAATCTCTCCATTGAATTGTATGCAATTTTCAAAAGTAATTTAATATTAAATATTTACAGTAATACAGATAGTTAACATGTAGAAACATTCATGTTAGTATATTTAATGAAATGAATCATGAGAATTGTCAAAGTCTAAGAGTGAATTTTCTCTTACAAATTAATTTAATGATAAATCTCAAACAAAAAACCCCCTATTCAGTATCTATCTTTTTATAACATTTTCAAAAGTATAATCCGTGACTAATTTAATTTTAAATTCTTAATTAGATGCCTTTAATTAATTACCCTTGTTTGTTTTTGAGAATTTTTTGTTACACGTTTCATGTTTCTAAAAAGAAAAAAAAGTAGATATAATGAGAAGATAGAGTTTTAACATGCAGCATTATGAGAGGTAAAAAGTGAGTGAATTACATTTTTCTTTCAAAATCATGGAAGAAGGGAAATTTTTCGATACCAAAAGTGGATTTTCAGTAATCTGCAGATTTTAAAAAGTTAATTGGATATTATATTTTAATTTATTATAAAAATATCAATTATATTATGAAGTGAATTAAGCTATTTTTTCCCTTTGTTTTGAATCTTTTTGAAGGCTCTAATTTGAAAATAATATAATAAAGCCAGAAAATCCACTTTTGTCCTGTATGTTGCTCTTGCCTAAATTAAATCTTAAGTAAAAAAAAAAGAGAGAGAGAGAATAAAATAAAGAGATTTTATTTAGAGGAATAAAATCTTACACTATAGATATATAAGCTTAATATATTAGTCCACATAAAATTCAGCATAAATTTACCCTACGCATGTTTCGCTCTTTTAGATGCATTTTCTTTACAATTTATAAACATCTTACTAGTATTTCGCATTGTAACATATTTCCTTTGTTCTGCATTGAATGAAAAAATGTTTTAATTAATTTTAAGTGATAAAAATATTTAATCTCATTTTAAATATATATATTGATTGTACTGCTGATTTTGCATAAAATTTTAAATTTAGAAGTGTGATAAACATGGATCTGAAGAGAATTTCTTGTAAGTGAAAATAATATTCTTTCGAAGGATACATTGACAACAGTGTAGTTATTGAATAATATTTTAATTACAAAAAAAAATTGCTTTATTTATTTACTCTTTTCTGTGAAGAACTTGTAAAAACTTCTTTAAATTCAACTTACAATTCTCTTAATAATTTTTCTTTGATTAATTTATTAATGTATTATACTTAAAAAAATACGGGAAGCTGATCTGTAAGTAATTCGTACTTCTTACATACTCGGCAAAATATGAGCGTTATTTGTAATGTTTAGTAATCACATTTTAAAAAGTGAAAAAGTTGATTTAAATAGTTTTTCTTCGGCTAAGTTATATTTTGTATTTTGATTGTGAATGAGTTTCAAATAAGGAATATTAGAGCAACTTCAAATAATTGCAATACTTTGCTTCACTGAATTAAAAAAAAAAAGTTATTACAATACTTATATATATATATATATATATATATATATATATATATATATATATAAAATTTTTTGTTAAAGTTATCCCATAGTCTAATATTAGATTAGAAATTACTATTATTTTATTCATATTTACTTTTTATTATAGTTATTTTAATATCAACTATTTAATTTTTTTTTCCATTTTTTTTAATCTTTTTTTTAAGTGTTACATTTCAGCCACTCTTTTGTTTTAAAACTGTATTGGGTATAGAATCTGGCAACAAATTGAATTTCCACTCCAGATTTAGCGCGGGCTTTGCATTTTTTAGTCAATTTTTAGGTAAGTTACCTCTATCTTGTAATGGATTTAGATATTTCTATCCATTATTTCCTAATGGTTTTCTCAGTTTATTTACAAAATAAGGGGGAAAGGGTTTGGGTGGAAAAAATTTTAACCCCTTTTATATAAAAAAATTTTTTTATAATAATTGTCCTAATAGTAATGTTCATAGCACTGCAGCATCCATTTTTTTATTTATTATCTCATTCTCTTTTTGTCCTTCATTGTGTGATTTTCTTTATGTGTTTGTCGAATTTTTTTTGGATGTGATCTCTTGTTAGTAGAAATTTGGCCTTTTTTTTTTTTTTTTTTTATATTATATATATATATATATATATATATATATATATGATGGAAATCCCAACTCTTCAAATTCAGTTGGGTAAGACCTTAAACAATCAACCCTTCTCCCGCATATGAACTCCGGCGAACTTACGAAGAACCAAGTGATCGAACGACGCCTTGGCTCCTGATCGACGTTGAAAATAAGATTCGTTTTGTCATGGTTTGAAGCACAGAAGGCTTTCCTGAATATTGAAATAAAATATAATATAACAAACGGCTGCACGACGAATTTCTCCTGTCAATCCTAGAATTACTCCAATCCATGAATATATATATATATAGCATACTAAAATAATATAAAATACTAAGTCAGAAATTTGTATAACCTACAAAGTCAAAGAAGAAAGAAATTTGATTATCGGATTCCAAGAAACATAACAATTGAAGATACAAAAAAAGTATTTGGACTAAAATGGAGACCTATTATGATTTCTAAAGCTGTCACTGAATAAGACCAGTGAATTAGGTTTAAGCCACTTTATGGTACAACCTTCCCCGTACGGCAGAAATATTCGACATAGTAAAAAAAACAGTGCCATGTTGAAAATTTAAGCATATTTTTAACACACGTTGATGACAAACCAGCCAGTAAAATAAAATGAAATTATAAATAAAACTTTTCCCCATAAAAAAAATATTAAAAAAAAATTTATAAAAAATGGATAAAACTTCATAAAAAATTAACCCTAAGTACGTAATAAACCCGATGCAACCCAGTCAGAAAACGCGGGCAAAATCACACGATAAAATTGAAATGTTAGGAGCAAAAATCTGTGGAACCACATATCTCTCTATATATACTTATACAAATATATATATATATATATAAGAGATGAATAAAACAAAAATGGTGGAATATTATCCTACTAAGATTGAACGAAAAAGTAAGTTCCAAGAATCTGAGGTGTTGAGCGGCTGACATTGAAAATACCGAAAGAGTCATTGTATCAAAATGGAAAATTATTATGATTTCTAAAGCTGCAACTGATTTAGGTCAGTGGAATAAGGTTAAGCAATGCTTTATGGATCCACCTTTCCCTTTCAGCAGATATTTTTGACATAGTAGAAAAACAGAACCTTATTGAAAATTAGGCCTATATCTATCTACACGTGGGAGGAACACAAAACACTACAAATAAAACGAGTGTATGAATAATGAAAATGAAAAAAATTTTCTTATAAAGATGATTTTTAAATGAAAATTTAAAAAATAATTAACAAAAAAAAATAAATGTATATATACACACACAATAAATGTATATACAGATACACACACACACACACACATATATATATAGTATACGGGAAATGTATCAATATCATACTCATTGAGCTAAGTTAACAGAATATAAATTTAATGTTACAAAGTTAAATAATATTTCTGCAACAGTATTTCAACAGTTCAATTAACTAACCTGAAAGCGGTGCAATGGATATGTGTGTTTCCGACGGGCCCTTTTCCGTTCATTCTCCTAAATCCTTTCAAAATTGCGTTTTGCGCGCTAATCGGTTTTTCCTGTAATCACCCGTCCCAAAAAACATTACCCAAATTCGGAACCTAGTAACTAATCAACGCTTCCATGGTAATCGGAACAAATAGCTTTAATCAGCGCGCTCACCAAACAGCTATCAAACTCCCCCCAATATCGTGAAAAACCCAGGGGAAAGGAACCCCAACCCAAATCAAGAAACTTTCTCTT
>BMAV01010477.1:0-21800 GCA_019973955.1 Trichonephila inaurata madagascariensis | reverse complement strand
CATAAAATTGTTCGATATATTCATTTCATCATTGGGATATACGTCTAAATAACTGCGTATGCTTTTCATGATGGTCTTCATTTCGGATGTCGTCCGAGCAGAAGCTACATTATTCATTTTATTTTCGTCGTAGGAATCTGCATCGATGATATTTTTTGAGCTTTGAACAAACTCCAAAATGTCTTTGTCTGCCATAATTGGGCATGTTATCATCATCTAATGCAACGAATTCTTTTGATGATACAGTAGGACAGTTCCATCCGTCTGAGATTTCCGTATTTTGTTCATTCCCTGAAGGAAAATCTTTTCGTGAGAAGAGAAAAAAAACTGCATAGTCTTCACCGTTGTATTATTTCGTGCTAGCCAATATTTCGTCTTAAGCGTTTTCGCATTAAACCTATTTCACAGAATTTGGTTTGAAATTTTGATTCTCACAAAATTTTACAATTCAATAACTATAATAATAAACTACTTCATATTGTTACGTAGATACGAGGGTTCGAGGATTTTATGCAAAATAGTTACAAAGAAAATAAACAATTCTTTAAGAGCGATGCGAATTTATTATCAAAAATCCAATCCTTTTAAATAAGCAGAATTAGCAGCGATACATCTTCATACAGAGTAAATATCCAAAGGTCTTCACATCTAACAGCAATCAAACACACAAGAGTGTTTAAAAATACACGGGTAAAGATTATTCACAAGCACAGCCGAGCTAATCGCGAGTCAAAAACAATCCTCACTACTCACTGGTTTATCCAGACCCTCGCCGTCCTGGCGAGCAGCTTTATAGGCGCGTGACAGAAACTTCCAGAAATATAACAGCTCGTGTCATTGAACGTGACAATTCAGTGGAGATCTACTACTTTCTAGAAGATTCCAGAGGGTTCCGAACTCGCCAACATGGTCGCCAATGACGCCGTGCGTCGCCAAATTGCCGCCAACTTTGGTCGCTGTAATGATGCCAACTTGGCTCTAGCGCCAAGATTGCCAAGTTCTCATTGAATCGCCATTATAACGTGCAGGGTGGCATTGCTTGTGAATGGTACACCTAACATGAAATAAATATAACATAGAGTAATATAAATGCATTAAACACTCAAATACAAATTATTTACACTATTTACACAAAATATTCGTAACACTGCTCCCTCCTCAAAGACTGCACGTCCCGGCAGTACAATCCTGAGTAAGAGGCATCTATTTACAGGCAATTACTCACATAATCACATATAATGTAACAAATGTGGTTCACAGCATACAATACAATTAAATTCAAAGCACATGAAGAAATGTAAACATAAATTCCAATATTAAAATAAAACTAAGGAATAAGAAAAGAGAATTAACAACATTATTTACAAAATAACTAATGACCATGGTCTGAACTTAATGATCTTAATCATCTTGGCCAAGATAAGCGGCTAGCCTATTGTAATGTATTACCTTCTGTTTTGAGTGTGGTGATTTCTGTATCCGCACCACAACGTCATTCAGTCTTTTTAGGACTGTAAGGACCTTCCCAGTTTGTCTGCAGCTTTGGAGAGAGTCCTTTGCGACGTTTCGGATTCCATAACCACACTTTGTCGCCTTCGTGGAAGTCGTGTCCGGTTGCTCTTGCGTCGTATCGGGTCTTCATCTTCTCGGAAGTGCCGATCTCTTTCCTGGCCAGATGATGCATTTCCTCCATCCATGCCTGGTTTCTCGACATACTCCTCAGCGCCAAGGGAGCATCTGGTGGTCGGCTGAACAGAAGATCTGCAGGCAGACGAAGATCCCGTCCGAAGAGCATCTGGGATGGGAATAGCCTGGTCTCGTGAACGGCACCCTGTAGGCAAGCAGAAAAAGGGCAATTTCTTGTCCCAGTCCTGTTGATTACTGGATACCAGGAAGAGAGGCTATTCAGATGTCGATTGAACCTCTCTTACCATGCCGTCAGACTGAGGATGCAAAGCTGTTGTCCTGGTTTTGTCGATGGCAGGTATTTCACACAGTCCTTGCAAACTGCAGAATCGAAGTTTCTCCCTTGATTTCGATGCAGTTGTAGAGGGACCCCGAACGTGAGATCCAGTGTTGAACTAGAACCTCTGCAGCAGTCGAGGCCTTGGTCGGGAATAGGATAGGCTTCAAGTCACTTAGAGAAGTAGTCCATGATAACCAGGATGTTGTTGTTGCCATCTGACGATCTCGGAAAAGGACCTAGGATATCAAACGCTATTCGTACGAAAGGCGCTCCCGCATTATACAGCTGCAGTCTTCCTCTAGTGCGTTTCTGGGACCTTTGCGTGCAGCACAGGGATCACATGTGCGACAACACTTTTCCACGTCACTCCGCACATTGTTCCAGTAGAAGCACTCACGAACTTTTTGTAAGGTCTTCATAACACCAAAATGACCTCCAGTTGGACTGCCATGGAGTTCCTTAAGGACCGTTGAAACTCTTGTCTTTGGGAGTATCAATTGCCACCTGAATGTTTTCCGTCGTCAGACTCCCATTTCCGATATAAAACACCATTTCTCAGATGAAGACAGTCTCAAAGAGCCAAGTAACGCTTCGTTGTAGGATGAAAAGGGGTGATGTCTTACCAGCTGGGCCTTTCGTCAGACGATTCTTTGAATTCTATGATTGGTTTTATTTCGGGATCAGCCAGCTGATTTTTTCAGACGCTGTCATCACTCCACGGGTTCAGTTCTGATGTCGATGGTATCATAACTTGGCGGACTACTTGATCTATTACGCCAAATTTCTTTTCAACTCTTGCGCAGTATTTGCTGTTCTCTGGGCAATGTCTTCTCGAACAGATGTCTCCATTCCCCTCTGCTGATTCTTTTAGGTTTCCGCACACTTTTTTAGACTCGATTACGTTTGCAACGGTGGGATGTTCCTTGTTTATTTGAGGGCAGTTATTTCTTAGGTGCCCTTCTCCTATCGACCCCAGACTTGGTGCTGCGATCTTTCCTTATTGTTTCTGGGGCAGTTACTTCTGAGATGCCCTGGTTCACCACACCCCAACACGTGATGCTACGTTCCTTCGGTTCTGAAGTTGAGCCATTAATCTTAATTTCTTCTTTTATTTTCTTCATCTCCTTCCTCCATGGAGATTCACAGGGGCATCTGCAGTCACTTAGCTCCTCGGATGGAATGGCTGTTCTGCAACTGCTTCATTGGCGGCCTCCAATTTCAGAGCATATAACAGGGCAGATTTAAGATCTTCAGCATCTGCCATTCTTACAGCCTTCTGGATTTCTTCATCCTCAATCCATCCACGAAATACTGCAAAAGATCATATCTCGCACAGTTGCTGGTTCGGAGAAATGCCGTTGGCGAGCCTTTTACTTCGAAGGCATATCTCCTGCAAAGCTTTCTCCGGTTTTCTGGAGTCTTGTTTTCATCTGCAGACGTGCGTGTCCTTGGAGTATTTTGGCCGAACCGAAGATCCAGAGCATTATACAGGGAGTTCAAATTCAGTGCCTCTGTGTCGGGAAGAGTCTGCAGTATTCGGCAGCTCTCTTAAGGGATGCTGCTAGCTGACATGCTTTCCCCCCTTCAGTCCATCCATTGACTTCGGGAAATTAGGGAAAAAATTGAATCTTTATACCTCCCATTTGGGTTTTTTCCCCATCAAAAGGGACAGTTTTACTGGACACGGGAGAAAAAAAATTCGCAGAAGAGGGCACAAGTACCGAAGGTAGGGACAAATTTTTTTTTCCTTTTTGTACCCCGCAAGGTAGAAGTTTTTTTTAAAATTTAAAATTTTTTTTGGGAAATTAAGGCTAAAATTTTCAGCCACCCTTCTTCCCCTTTTTTCCCTCAATTTATCTTTAATTTTTTCTTTTTCCCTTCCTACTTTCTTTCTATTTTCCCATTAACTACTGAAATCCTTCAACTTTCAATGTTATTTTCTTTCCCCACTATCGTTTTTTTTTTTAAAAAGTATTTCTCAGCTCTTCTTGACCTTTTCTGCATTTTTGTTGGCCTTTCTGCTTTCCCCTCTTTTTAACTCATTTTTTAACCCTTTTTTGGCCTTTTTCTCCATTCCCTTTTTAACTCATTCTTAATTTTTTTGGCCTTTCCCATTCTCTCCCTTTTCTTAATCTTTTTTTTGGCCTTTCTGCATTCTCTCCTTTAACCCCCATTTTTAATCTTTTTTGGCCCTTTTTCCCCTTCCCTTTTTAACCCTTCTTAATCTTTTTTTGGCCTTTTCCCATTCTCTTTTTTAATTTTATTTTTAATCTCTTTTTGGCCTTTTCCCATTCTCTCCTTTTTAACTCTTTCCCTTAATCTTTTTTTGGCCTTCCCTTTCCCTCTCCTTACTCTTTCTTAATCTTTTTTGGCCTTTCTGCTTTCCCCCTTTTTAACTAAAATTTTATTTTCCCTTTTGGCTTCCTGCATATTCTCCTTTTTTCCTTAGTCTCTTCCGGGCCTTTTTTTAAAGGCATTGATGCCTTCCAACAGACCCTAGTTTCTTTGCCATCCTCTTGTTACAAGGATAAAAACCCCCCTTCTGACAACCAAACCAATTGTAGATCCAGATTCTAGGATTTTATGCAAAAACAATCCCAAAGAAAATAAACAGCTCTTTAAGGGTGATGCGAATTTATTATCTTAAGTCCAATCCTTTAAATACAGGATTCAGCAGCAATATTCACAGAGTAAATCTCCGAAGGCCTTCACATCTTCAAAAGCACTCAAACACACACAATTGCCAGTGTTTAAAAATACACGTGTGTAACAACTTATTCACAAGGGCAGCCGAGCTAATCGCTAGTCAAAACAATTCTCACTATTCGCTGGATAAAATCAGACTGACTGGTTGCGGCTGGCACTCCTATTTATAGGCGCGGAAGAAACTTCGACATACATCGGTTCAGTTCTGGTTTTCGTTCAGCCAAAATAAGGGTTTTCGGCTCAGTTTCAAATGATTAATTTCATTTTATGTTTATTTTTATTTATACTAAAAATATAATTCTATCGTAAGCAAAAACAACAACAAAAAATGTAATTTAGAAAAATGTAGAAGATTTTATTCTTTTGTGTTAATTGGTACGCCATGCGAATTGATACAACAAAGCAGTTGAGAAAGGGATCAGTGATAACAAAAACTTTCAATTCCTTTGTTACCCCATCAATTACATTTTCCCAACTACCTTCAAAATTAGAAAAAATGCCCTCTTTTTCAACTTTAAATTTGCTGCTCAAATAACCCTTTTTTTGACCTTTGGGCAAAAAATTAAAAAAAAGGCTCAAATTGAAAAATTTTTAAAATTTTGGCTGTAAACCGAAATAATTAGATATTTTGGCAAATTAAAAAAACCAAAAGTAAAACCAAAATCTAAAAAACTAAAATACCGTAAATTTACAAAAAATTTAAAAAAATGTATAAGAAACCTTTTATTAAGCTTAAATTACACCCAAAAAAAAAATTAATAAAAGCAAAAAAACTTAAAATTAAACACTAAAAAAAAAAGCAAAATTTCCAAAAAAATTTCATAAAAAAGAGCCCTAAGTCGTGCATTAATGGCGACTTTTAAAGTTTCCAAGAACAAATATAATAAAAGAAGTTTATTATACGAAGGTTAATTATAGTTTTATTATATTATTTTCAATAAATACCCAAAATGCAATGTTTCAAGAGAAATAAAAAAAAAAAAAATTCCTTGTTTCACCAGATCTCATGAACGAAATATAGAACTTTTTCAGGAAAACTGTCAATAAAATATGGAGAAATAGCACAAGTGTATGGATGATTAAGTGCTAAAGAAGCGAGTCAATTGAAAAGTACAGGTAGAAATATGTCACAAATCTGCGATGTAATTCTGTAAACAATATCAAGATGCTTAAATGGTCTTGTTTTCATTTTTTAAAAAATGTCTCTAATAATAAGCTTTAGGTAGCACAATACACATTATAATATAAAACCTTCTATCAAAAAATATACACCATGAATAACTCACACAATAGATCTAGCTATTAAACATAAATAAGGTAGCGCAGATTGAAATCTTAAATTAAAGCAACCACCCAATCTCGCATGAAAGGGAGCAGAGATTCCATTTACATAAATAATAGATAATTTTATTATTTAAGTTTTATAAATGTAGAGCAAATAAAGTGCAATATACGAGAAATTCTATAGAATATTAATAGAATATTTTCCAGATTTTGGTAGTATTTGGGTTCGTACGATTTAATTTCACATACCAGATAAACAATAAAACTATACTTTTTTCCCCCTCCTTTTTAGATAATGATGATCTCACAATTATTTTTGAAAATGAATTTGAAAATATACGTAGGGTATCGTAAAATTTAATAAATATGTGTCATATGCATAGGTGGCCGTGGTAGCCAAGTGGTCTAGGTATCGGATCGTGACTGGCTTGTCACGAGTTCGAGCCCAGTACACTAAAAACCTGCCGTGTAGAGGAGCGATGCACGTCAAATCTGTCGAGAGCTCAAACATCCTCCCGTTGATGTGGTGTGGTAGTTAGGAGAGGAAGGTGCCAGCTCAGATGTTGTCCTCGTCACTTGACCATGGTTCAAAATGACGAAATCCGTTGCCAAAAGCCCTCATGTAGGTGAACTGTGCGACGTTAATATTGACTCACTCAGTCATATGCCTAGACTCATTAATAATTATTTTGAACTTAGAAGTAGGAGTGAAACCTGGATAATATCAATCATGTTTGAAAGAAACATCTAATCAAATTTAATTATTATTATTTTAAATAGATATAAAATAGGCTTACACAAGTAAAGGTATCAAAAGTAAAAAAGCTTCAAATAATTATGAAATCATGCAGCTTAACTTCATACCTTAATGTGGGTTTAGAAATTCGATGATTAAAATGATAATGCCACAAATTAACAGAATTTTCATCAACAAATTTTTTCACCCCTTAAATGGCGAGATATTGCCAAATTGGCAATGTTTTCAAAAATAAAGCTTTTCGCATGATTGGCAATGTTTTGGGGAATATATTTATCGCCAATTTTGCGATATTTCGTCATGATGTTATTTAATTGGACATATTTTTTTTAGATTGAGTGAATATTAAAGTCGCACTTTCGCACTTTTGGTGACGAACCTCGTAATTTTGAACTATGGTCAAGTGACGAGAATCATACCTTAACTGGCACCCTCTTCTTTTAACTACCCCACCACACTAATTTTTATTTTTATTTTTTAGAAGATTAGTGACTGTTCTCTTGTTTCATACACTCACAATGGAGTTTCTCAAACTTGATGAACATTTTCCATGCGACTTGTAAAACTGAAAAAAAAAAAACAATGGGAATTCGGAATACAGTTTGAGTCTCAAGCGATTAAGTTTAGAGAAGATTGGAGTAGTGCCCTAACGAAATTTAAAGTAGATTTATGTGTAGTTTCTGCTGAAAATTTATTTGCTTTTTATTAACCCAAGAAGACATGCATATGGTATTTCGATTCAACACATTTGGAAAATTTAATTCTACAAGCACCGCATTAAAATGGCGCCATTCGAATATTTTTCAGTTTTATAGAGCTATTTGGATGTGTTGACAATTCGTACACATCTCTTATTACATTTTCTCTATTAGAAACCAGGACGCTTTCATATCGTTCAGCTTAATTTTTTCAACTTAGTCGTGCGATGAACGAATGAGAATATTTCAAAAGTTATCAAACAGATGTTTCATTTGTAGAATACTTTGAGTGAGTGAGTGAATATTAACATCGCACTGTTTAGATACACGAGGGCTTTTGGCGATGGACCTCGTCATTTTGAACCATGATCAAGTGACAAGGACGACACCTGAGCTGGCACCCCTCTCTCCTAACTAACACACCACACCAACGGGAGGACGTTTGAGCTCTCGACAGATTTAACGTGCATCGCTCTCCTAAACGGCGGGTCTTTAGTGGTAATGGGTTCCAACTCATGACATGCCTGCAACGATCCGATACCTTTACCACTGGGCTACCGCAGCCCCTAGAAGACTTTGAAGTAGAAATGGGAGTTTCATATAATATGAAATCTTTTAAAAACATCCTACTAATTCAGAAGAAGAGTGCGTCTCTTCAGAAGATAATGCTTGTGAGTAAATTAGATTTTTTTAGGGAAAGACAAAATAAAAAAAGAGACAGAAAGAATCCTTTGGATTTAAAAGACGCAGTGCATCCCAAAATGTTATGAAAAAGTTGCTTAGCAATACATGCATGTGATGTTACTAATCATTGCATAAAACCTATATTTGACGATTTAAAATGAATTAAACGGATTTCTAGAGCTTATGTAGAGTGAAAGCGATGCAAAGTCCTTACTAATAGAAGAGTTTCGTGCCTTTCAAGACTATGATCCGGTTTCAAACCTTTTATGTAGTATGGTGGATATGAACCTCGGTTTGTAAATGAGTGGGTTCGGGCTCGAATCCCGAGTAAGGCATGGTTTATTTTCTTCGGGGAAAAGTCGGACTTTCACCTGTAATGAATTTAATTATCGAATGGAAAGCAGTGCACCCCTTTTGTTATAAGCTGAGATAATCATTTGTAATAAATGTCTGTATTCTTATGTTTGTATTGTATGCTTCCTGTTCTTCACTTGTATTTCATGTATTTCGCAGGATAAAAAAAACATAACAACAACATCTTTTACTTAATTCTAAGAGATGTATGGAAAATTGATGGCACAAGATTGGATGTTTTTCGAAAGGCAGAGAACTATAATATCTCATTTCCATTTTGTACTTTGATTTTAAAACTATACTATCGTCATTTGTTGTAACAGATCCAAGTTAGCAAAATTAGTTCTCGTAAGGTATTTATCTTGAAAATTTTACATAAGAATTGCTAGAAATCATATCACATAAATGAGAAAAACGTGGAGTTGGAAAAAACGTGGAATGCCACGCGATAGAAGTGAAACTTTTTTCGAACATTGATTATTTGCTCTAATATTACAAACTGACAGTGTACATGTCTCAATCATCTAATTTGCATGAAAAGTATTTGTGGCGAAATGAGTCTTTCTGATACCAAATCCAAAGTAGGAAGATATGCTGGAATTTCTGGGTATACAAAACTATTATCATTTTATGGGTGAGTGATACTTAAACTTTGTCGGCAATTGTAACATTATTTAATGTCTTCTAAATTAATTTCCAGTAAAATATTTTTCCGCTCAGCAACAGGCGTTCTCAAATCATCTCTAAACCATAATCTATCACAAATCGAACACCCGTGACCGAAAGGATTATCAACGAATAGCTTTTGAAAATCTTTGTGAGGTGAGTGAATATTAACGGCGCATTCTCTATTCAGCTACACGAGGGCTTTTGGTGACGGACTTCGCAATTTTGAACCATGGTCAAGTTACGAGGACGTCACCTGAGCTGGCACTCCCCCCTCTCCTAACTACCACACCAACGGGAGGACATTTGAGCTCTCGACAGATTTAACGTGCATCGCTTCCCTACATGGTGGGTCTTAAGTGGTACTTGGCTCGAACTCATGACACACCAGCCACGATCTGATACTTTGATCACTAGGCTACCGTGGCCACGTATTTTTATGGAAATCATAGTCTTTGTAAAGTAAGATAGAATTTATTATCGATTCACATGCATCAGTTCCAACACACACTAGACTTGTTGAGGGTTCTGTAGTTGACGGCACTGGGTGGTTCATAAAGTCCGTATTAATCTGTGCTGTCATAAGAAGATTCACAATAGCACACATTCCCATCCCTTAAACTCGGCATTAAGAGAGTATTTTGCAATGTTTTTTTCCATACTCGATATTATCTCATGTGTACTCTGATGGAGATTAGGCAGTAGCATTTCTCTGGGTTTTTTTTGTCAGTTTTTCGATTGGACTTGCTGCTAGTTTTTCTTTTTCTTTTTTTTTTCTTTCACGAAACTCTTTTCCTCTTTGTGCATTTGATTTAGGCATTCTGACTAGAATTAATAATAATTCAATGCAAATGAAAATTAAAGAAATAAATTAGCCACCAAACACATCGCCATGTAGCCAACAATCTAAAGAAAATTTCAAAAAGGCACGCTTTTGCTGCGAGAGCTATTTTGTCTACACCGTAATTCTCACACTGCAGCTGATAACGACCGCTGATAATGTTCCCGGGTCTGGGAAAAAGAACCCCTAATCAAAAGGTGGGCAGGTTGACCAGTAGGAGACGTGAGCAATTATCCAACTTTTTCACCGCTATGACACAAGTCACGCGGTGTCCCCTCTCCCCCTTTTCCTGCTCTGGCTCTCTCTTTACCATGGCGACGATTCGGGGGTGGATGAGGAAGACTACTTCCGTTCTCTTTTTCACTGTTACGCAAAACTGGGTAATTTTCTCATTCACTCTCGAGCCCAAAAAAGTTTCACTTTAAAAATTAATCTTTCGATAGCGGCGCTCCTTTCGGTAATACATGCAATATATAAAAATGTACTAATTTCCTGGTACTGTAGTGGCTTGGTCGATTCTGGATCGTTTCTTATGTTCAATATAGAGCTTTACTCAAAAAGAGAGCATAAGAAAACTTAAAATGGTTCTTTTGAGATAGAAAGGCACATGTCATGACCATTATTCTGTCCCGAAAAATGTTATCACGCCAATTGGTATACAAGTTATGATATGGTGAAATAGCATAATAAAAAACAATGAAATTTTAATATTAAAAATTTATGAAATTATCCACTGTTTAAAGGAATGTTTAAAAATAAGCGTGTTATACTTCATACGTTTTTATCACGTAAGTATAGAGAAAGCATACTACTAGCTTCGAGTTTTAAATTGGAGTTATGATATTTTCTGATACGAAAAAATAGAAAAGATCTGTCAACCTACGTTCAATCAAAAGAAGTACGCCAGAAAGGAAGGATCAGTTGATGCAGATGAGATGGGAAACCACACTGTATGACCAGAATATCAATCCAGTGGAAATAGTTTTTTCATTTTTAAATATTTTGATGGCATATATTCAAGCATATTGTTATAGACCAAATTTCCACGAGAAATGTTGAGAAATAAAAAACAATTTCTGAAAAAATTAGCTATTTCAGTTTCAAAACTCAAATAAAATCGAAGTAGCAACAAGTGTTTCTTGATACGCTGCAAGCTAAGGGGATAATGTATTTCCGCAGATGCATGCACGACATATGAAAAACGACACGAATTATAAAATTACTTGTGTAAAGGACAAACACGCACACAAAACGTTTTTCAAGTGCACTATCAAATAAAGGAAGCTAAAAAATGAAATGTCTTTAATCCATGCATTCTGAAATTTTTTAAAATATTTATATTAATGATGTAAACGTAGATTATAATCCCATTCGCTCGCAATTTCATGTTTACAATTCATAGCATGTTTGTTTTGCCTAGTTAAGAAATTTATTTCTAAATATTAACTATTTTTGATTATTATAAATATATATAATTTTTTTTAAAAGTTTTATTAATATTTAAAGCGTTTGAAAAGGCGAATTTAGGATATCATCTTTTTGCATAATTTTCCTTTTACAATTGTAAGTTTTAGATATGAAATTTTTTTCATCTAAGATTTCATTCACACTTATTCAAGATTGTTTAATGTTTTATTGTCTTTGTATTATTTAAAATTATTTCTATCCTTAATGCATTAAAACTATTTTTTTTTTATTTTACTTAAATATAATTTAAATACATTTAATAAAATATTTACTGTTTAAAGTTTTTAATTTTAAAGTACTACTGTGTTTTGTTTAATGTATAATAATAAGTTGCATAATAAGGCAAGAAGAAAATTACTTTACCTGGTTACCGAATTTTTTACATCTTGAACTTTTTCATTTTCTAATAGTTAAAACAAGAGTTTTTTTTTGTGCAAAAGCAATCATGAACAACATTCAAAGCAACTTCAAACAGAACACTCGCATTAAATTAAATATAAAGAATAATATTAAAACAGTCAAATCAACAAAAAGAAGGATCATATTATTGTTAAGATAGCCATGTATTTTTCGGATAACAAATATCATTACTACTTCAATTATTCTAAAAAATATATATATATATATATATATATATATATATATGCTAACAAACCATAACAATAGAGTATGCAGCTTTTGACTTTTGTACAATATTATAAAAATAACCTGTAAACAAAGCTACATTATATATTAATAGAAATAGGTTATTAATCAGCTCTAAATTTCAAATCTGAGGGCAATAAATGAGTTTGGAAAATAAGTTTTCAAAATAAAAAAAAATTTTTTTATGGTTTCGTTTTCAGCAACAATAGTATCGATTAATTTAAAAGGCATTAGATCACAAATAGCCAGGTGGATACAAAGACTTCAGGAATATGACGTGGAAATTCGCCAGAGAAAAAGAACCGCACACGGAAATAAAAAAGCCCTTTTGAGAAGACCCTGTCATGAGATCTGGAAATACTACTCGTGAGTCGAAAAGAAATTTGGTGTACTAGATCCAGTAGTCTGCCAAGTTACAACGCCATCAACATTGTAATCCGACCAGTGGAAGGATGAAAAAGTCAGAAAAGATCAATTGGCTGATCCGAGATAAAACCATTAAGAGAATTCAAAGAGTCGTCTGATAAAAAGCCCAGTTGGCAAGACATCGTTAATTTCTATCCTACAACGAAGCGTTACTGGGGACTTTGGGATTCTCTCCAACTGAAAAATGGTGTCTTATATCGAAAAGGGGAGTCTGAAGACGGAAAACATTTAGGTGTCAATTAATACTCACAAAGACAAGAGTTTCATCAGTCCTTGAGGAACTCCATAGCAGTCCAACTGGAACTCGTTTTGGTGTTATGTGAAGACCCTGAAAAAAGATCGTGAGCGCTTCTACTGGAACAATGTGTGGAGTGACGTTGAGAAGTGGTGTTGCACATGTGGTCCCTGTGCTGCGCGTAAAAATCCCAGAAAACACAATAGAGAAAGACTGCAGCTGTATAACGGAGCGCTTTTCGAACAAATAGCATTTGACATCTTAGGCCGAAATCAGAGACCATCAGATGGTAGCAAAAACATCCTGGTTGAGATGGACTACTTCACTAAGTCCCCTGAAGTCTATCCTATTTCCGACCGAGAGACCTCGACTGTTGCAGAGGTTCTAGTTCAACACTGGATCTCATGATACGGAGTTCCTCTACAACTGCACTTCGATCAAGGAAGACATTTTGATTCAGCAGTTTGCAAGTGACTGTGAAATATTCGCCATCGACAAAACCAGGACAACAGCTTTACATCCTCAGTCTGATGGCATGGTACAGATGTTCAATCGGATCATCCTGACCAGCCTTTCCCTCCTGGTATCCAGCAATCAACAGGACTGAAACAAGAAACTACCCTTGCTCCTACCTACCTACAGGAGTGCCGTTCACGAGACCACCTGCTATTCCATACCCAAGAGGCTCTTCGGACGTGATCTTCGTCTGCCTGCAGATCTCCTGTTCAACCGGCCACCAGATGCTCCTTTGGCACCTGAGGAGTATGTCAAGAAACTCTAGGCATAGATGGAGGAAATACATCATTTGGCTAGGGATAAAATCGACATGGTTTCAGAGAAGATGAAGACCCGATACGACGCTAGAACAACCGGACACGATTTCACGAAGGTGACAAAAAGTGGTTGCGGAGTACGAAACGTCGCAAATGACTCTCTCCGAAGCTGCAGACCAACTGGGAAGGTCATTACACAGTCCTAAAAAGACTGAATGACGTTGGGTGGGGAACAGAAACCCCACTCAAAACCCGAATGTAATATTACAATAGGCTAGCCCAGCGATACTCAACCTGCGGACCGCGGGCCGCATGTGGCCCTCCTGGCTTTTCTGAGTGACCCAATCATGGCCCTTTGCACAAGAAAATACAATAATTTTTTCTAATAACATCTTTTTCCTTTTTCCTTATTTTCATTATTCAGTTTTTTTATGTTTTGCTGGTATAAGATCCACGCGCGTACCTATTACTTTTATAAACCAGTGAAATATAAAATGACTTTTCGTTCTGAAAAGAGTTATTTGTTTTAGTAAAATCAAAGAAATTATTTAAATAAATTTGAAACAAAAATGTCCACGCAAGTCTGACTAATTTTAAGCAAATAATTTAGATTTCAAATGGGAATTAGTAAAACTTTTCACAATTTATTGAAAATTAATGTTTGAAATAAAAACAAATGGGGCTTTGTCAAAAGAAAGAATTCGAGAAAGAAAAAATTAAACCCTAACCCTACCCTATAACCCGATAAAAAAATGCGTAAAACGGATTTTTTTGTGAATGCTTGATAGAGAGTTTTAATATTTGATCAATTTTTTAATTTTTTTAAAAATTTTCTGCCTTTTACCCCACCCCCCCCCTCATTAATCCCTCATGTTGGGCCCCGAATGAAAACACCCAAATGCAACACCAGGAAAGAAAAAAGAAAAACAAAAAATTTTTTTTGTGATAACATGCTGACCAAGTATCAAAAGAAAATTTATGATTCTGTGAAGTGTGGTTCCCGCCAGAATCAGTAGCCAGACAGCCGCCATTGTTGGGGGATCACCGTTTCCACCCGCCCGGATTTATTCAAAAAAGACTTTGGTTGTTCTTGAGGTACAGTAGACCCAAACAGCTTCCACACGTTGCCAAAGTTGACTGGGTGGCAGCTGGGGTGCGGGGCAACGTTGAGCAAAAATGGACCACATGTTTTCTATCGGCGAAAAAATCGGAGAGCGAGCCAGACAGGGAAGCAATTCAATCTAATGATTGACAAAGCCGGGCAATGTGTGCCACGTGTGGTCATGCATTATCCTGTTGAAATATAGGGGGGCCCGAAGGTAAGGAAAGGGCAACTGCCTCCAAACCTGAAGAGTAGCGCCCGGGTTTAAAGTACCGGCAATGCGTACCAGAAGAGTGCGAGAGGATAAATACCACCCATATCATAATACCCGGTGCAGGACCAGTGTGGCGGTGCATAACGCAGCTGTTCAGCATCCTCTCTCCACGATGTCTCCAGACTCGAATCCGACCATCGAGGTGTTGCAGACTGATGCGTGACTCGTCAGTAAAGACAACTTCATTCCATCCTGCCGCCTACATCCTTCTTTCATCACACCATTGGTGGCGGAGACGTCTGTGTTTCTGCGTCAAGGGTAGACCAAGCAATGGACGTCTTGCGGACAGACCACTCTGCTGTAAACGGCGTCAAATGGTATGCGCAGACACTGAATGATGCGTTACAGACTCAATGTGCTGTGCTATGGTTCGTGATGTGACTGAGTGATCCGTCACTGCCATGCGCATAATTTGCCTGTCCTCACGTGAAGTTGTGCTTTGAGGTAGATGCGATCGACCACGTCGGTACGTCGTATCCTACTGCATCCAACGGTCACATATCCGCATTACAGTTGTTTGGTTTCGTCCAACACGACAACCGATTTCCCTGAAAGATAATCCACAATCTCGGTAGGCCACTATCCTTCCTCTGTCGAACTCGGATACTTGATCAAAAGTTGATCGCTGTTTTCTACGAGAAATAACTGATCGTTTTTTGAAAAAAACCACAATTGCCGAACTTGAAATCGTCGAAATCTCCAAGCCTTAAATAGCACTTTGAGGTGGCGCCACAGGCGTGCGTGATGTGTGTCTGCGCTGAAATTCTAATCATTTGCATATCTCACTTCCGCTAATACATGTTGTAAATATCATGTTATTTGCATGCTTCTTTCAGAGTGTTGCATTTACGGTGGCCATCTGTGTATATGCCATATGTTTGTGGCGGAAAAATAGATTGAAACCCTTATCTAGGTACCCCTGACTCAGATAAAGGGATTAAAATTACTTTCATAGTATTAATTTATTGCAGAGATAAAACCTACAGACCATTGCCTACATAAGGGGGAGATTAACCTCTCCTCTCTCCATAGACCAATAGAATTTGTTTTTACCATAGACATTACTCTCGAAGCTCTCGTCTGCGAGTTTTGTAGAATGTAATCCCCCCAGCCATAAGAAGAGGCCTGTGTATGCCACTATCCTCATTATACATATCTAATATTACTAATAAAACCATTTATCAATGTTATATCAAAGTTATCGATCTGGCTATATGACAGAATACCGAGTCTAGGGATTAAGGGATTTGAACACTTCTCCATAAGATATGGCAGTAAGTAAGCAGATCAATTAACAATTCCTATAACATATTTCTGTCCTCCTATTTGCTGGATCTGCTCCTCTCTGCAGACCATTTAAATCCCTGGGAATTGCATAAACGGTGATAGGCTTCATATTTTCGTCACCTAACGCTGCTTACCATCTAATTCATGCAGATTGAATCCGGATTCATGAGAAAAAAATGACAAAATCTAGCCGAGATCTGGTTCATGAAACTTGTATTTTGTGTAATCAAGTCATTTCATTTTTTTTGTAAGTAAAGACTATTTACTTGAAACGATAAGCATACAAATAACATTTCGTTAGCTGTTTTTGGACATTTTATGTACTTTTATTAAAGTTTCCAAGTTCCACTTTTAAATCGGGAGCATTTGCGCGAAGATTGAGAGACTCGTTCACTTTATTAATACACTTTCAGATATTGAACTCTTTCGCCCTCATTCATCCTTTCTCTCCGCATCACCAATTTCAGGCTTTAGTTTAATCTCCCTCGAAACTTTAGACCACCGATACTCAACCTGTGGCCCGCGGGCCGCATGTGACCCACCGGGCCTTTTTAAGTGGCCCGGTGATGGTCTATTGCTCTGAGAAATTAATTTACTTAGAAAAATTTGATTGGAAATTCTTTTGTTAAGAAATAAAATATATGAATTTTGCTTTTTGCTGTCGATGTCGTATGGGTGTGAATTGATAGTTTTTTCTGATTAGGGATTATAGATAACTGTAGAGTAGCGATCATTTTATGAATGAAAATAATATTTAACTCTCTTTCATATCTTGCAAGCGAAAAATATTCGAAAAAAATTGTTTATTTCAAGACGATTGGCTAGTTGACTATTTTGTAGTGAAAAACAAGCGTGGATCAGTAATTGTTTGATTTGTCATGAAAGTTTTGTGCTTAAAAAATACCAATAAACAGGAATCGTTCTCAATGACACTTTTACTCGAAGATCTCTTTCAAGAGGTGATAAATAGGCTTTCTTGAACAATATTTTCAACATTAAAAAAAAAATGTTTTGTCAGTGAAAATGTCACAGCGGTAACAAGGGCACTCCATGAAATTTATTATATTATTGGTAATTGTATGAAACCGTTTACTGATGTAGAAATTGTGAAGGAGATTCTTAAATGCTTCCAATTTAGAAAAATTCGGTGACAAAAATAAAAAATAGAAAAATAATTAAAAAAGGCAAAATAGGAGTTTTTTTTATTTTGAACAATTTTCCATGGTTTAAATTTTCTATGTTATCTTTTTCGTAAAGCATTCACACACACACCCTCTCCATTAATCTTCCTGTTGCGGCCCGCGTGAAATAGCTAACATATGTGTACGGCCCAGCAGAAAAAAGGTTGAGTACCCCTGGGCTAGCCTCTTATCTTGGGCAAGATCAATAACATCCTTAAATTCAGACCATGGTTACTAATTGTTTTGTAAATAATGTAAATTATTTCTTTTTCAAATTTCCCTTAACTATTTAGTTTGCTTTTTTCATGTTTTTTTTAATTTATTTGCTGTTGTTTTTGGGTTTATTAATTTGATAATTATGGGAGTCTGTAAATAGGAGCCCCTTACTATAGAAGTGTACCGCCCGGGGCGTGCAGTCTTTGAGAAGGGAGCAGTGTTATGAAATTTGTATAAATAGTGTAAATAATTTGTATTTTGTGATGTGTAATGTATTTATATTACTCCATGTTATATTTATTTTATGATAAAATTATAATATTCACAAGCAACGCCGTCCCTTACGTTATAATGGTGATTCAATGGGAACTTGGCGATAGAGGTGGCCCCGCCAGGGCGCTTTGGCGACCATTTTGCGCGGTATCTTCAATTCTTCCAAAACACTTTTGGAGATACAATTACCCTTATGACGCAAGCAGATTTTTTCTCGAAGTTTCCGCCAGGCCTATAAATAGAGATGCTCGCCGAAACGAGAGATAGTCTTGATTCAACCAGCGATTAGTAAACTTGCCTTGACCGTGATTATCTCGGTTATTCTTATGAATAACCCCGTAAAGCACATAAGTGTTCGATGCTTTTTGAAGACCCCTAAATTTATTCGGGAAAATTTGGGAACCCAAACAAAATTTGGGTTTTTGGGAAATTCCATGCGTTAAAGAACTTTTGACTTTGTGACTGATTTCCCTAAAATCGTCGAACCCCCCAAACAACATAAAAATTTTTTTTCCATACTTCAAATTGAGAGGGGGTTTTGGGCGGGTTTTTTATCGCGATTTCTACTTGTCTTATTGGGGTTCTTTTGGGGAAATGGAATTTTTCCAACCAGATCCAGAAGAAAAATGGGGAATGCAATTTTGGAATGTTATAAAAAGTGACATGCCACAAGTTAATAAACAATTATAAAAACGTTTCCAGCTGGTCGTTTAATTGATAGTAAAAAAAAATCCAAACGAGATAGAGTTAGATTTGTAAGGTCCGCACCCTGCATCACTAGTGAGACCAAAAAGATATGTTTTTTTGTAATTCCCGACCCCTCTAAGTGGGTGAGATTATACCCCTTCAAAAGGTCTCAACAATGTAATAGCTGATAGTTTTTTAAAACCCGTATATCGGGTTTGAAGCCCAAATAAAAATAAAAAAGGAACGGTCCCCTTTATATGATATTTTTGAACATTTGGTAAAGATTGGGCAATGGCATGTGAAGACAGTTGTATATGACCTCAAGCGAATGAACTGAATGCTTTAAATCAATCTGGTACAAATGATTCCCAAATTATGAAACGATCATTTTTAACCCTGGGACCAGTTTTCTTGAGGCGATCTTTGAACGGCTTTAATGAAACGACGGAAAAGCCCCGAACTATTTTTAGGTAAAAAAATTAAGCCCCTTTTCCCAAAAATTAGTATGATATCGGACGGAACGGAGATTACAGTAGGGAATTGAAAAATTGTTTGAAAAGGGCTAGAGCAATGGTAAACCCAAACATGAAAAGTGGGCAAAATATTAAAAATAAAGGGGAGGCGGGGATTTTCCGGATTGAATCAATGACTGGGTTTGGTTTAAAAATCCCCTAATTTTCAGCAGTAAAAAAAAGTGATTCCCAACTTTAACCCAAATTTAAAAAGGTCCGAAATATATAGTATTAAAAGTGAGAAAGAACAATTTAGTAGTTTAGAAAGTGGAAAAGAGATTAACGGTCAACGTAGATCAGGTCCGATTATATCACCAAAGGGAAAGTGAGGAGAATGGAATAAGCGTTGGAACTTAGGATAGCAGTGGGTCAAGGTGTCAAGCGGAAGTTTTGAAAAGGGGACCTGGGATCAAAATGAGTCACAATATAGAAAGGTTAAATTGGGCCCAGTGAACGAAAACGAGAAAAGGGGGAAAAGGGGACGGGTCCAAGGGGGGGATCAGGGGTGGGGGTGCAAAGGGGTATTACCCAAGTCACCCCCCTATTTCCCCGTGGACAGAGGGAAGGGAAAGGGCCCAAAGAAGAGTAAAAAGGGGGTTTATGAATTAAAAAAAGGTCATTAAACTCTGAATCTGGAGGACAAGAGAGGAAACGTGGAAAGGGTCCAGTACATCAGGGAGATAAGAGGAAGTTAACGTCCACCCAAAAAGGTTTAAATTTTAAAATTACAGATACAAGCAGGTACAACTTGAGGCCAAGAAGAAATGAAAAAAATAAGTCCCGACCTAGAGAAAGGACACACCGGCCCGGGCCCAAAAGGGGAAGAAAGAGCAACGGGCAGCGGGGAAGGTTATGCGGTCTGTTTTAAGAAGCAAAAAGACCCCAAACAACAACAGCGCCAGGAGAGGAGGGGGAGGCAATAAACAGAGTTTGGAGGTCCTGTGGGGGACGTCCAACATAGGAATACCCAACAGGTTGTATCGTTTCATTTTATTTTTACTGACAGGCAGTCAGGAGAATGGGTTAAGATGAAAGTCATGGGTCATTTAAATTTTTTTTAAAAAATGCAAAAAATTGACACTACAATGCGGTGCCTTTTTTGGGGAAAAAAAAAAAAAAAAAACTTCCCGTATTTGTAAATCTTTTAAAATTTTGGTAAACAACTGTATTTTGTACATTTGACCCCGCTGTGATGTGGGATGACTTTGCTGAGATGCGAGAATTCCCTTTGGGGTTTTTAATTTTAACTAATTAATCAAAAAAGTTTGTAATTTATACTATATATGTATTTCTGTATTTGAATAAATGAAAAATCTTTTTGGGAACGCGGCGTGAAAAAAAATTAATAAAATTAAACTTTTAAAGCTGCCGATTAGAAAATTTTTTTTTAAAACCGGGGAGGTGTATATATGAAAAAAAATTTATTTAAAAAAAGTGTACAAATTTAAAATGTAAAAATTAATTGTAATATGTGAAAAATTGTTGTTACACCATATTTAAAGAGTTTTCCTTTCAGGGTGGCTAACCCAGATGTTTTGAAGATGACAGTTTTTTTTTCAAGGATGTTTAGAGGAATCTAGAAAATTGTAGTGTTACATGGCTGATTTAAAAATGTAATATATTTTTTTGATAAAAGTATGTATAATAATTAAGATCGGTTTGTGTAGGCCCGGGGGTTTTTGGGCCCTTTCGCCGAAGCCTTTTTTCCCCGGGGCCATTGCCCCCAAAGGGATAACCTGCATAAGTATTTTTAAAAAAGGGGAAACTGGGTTGGGGAAAAACATATAAATGATAATTTTGGGGGTAGTTATTTGGAAAAAAATTATTGTAGGGTGTTGAAAGTTAAAGTTTGGGCGAATATTGAATGGTAAAAAATTTTTAACGTAATTTTTTTGGGGCCATTAAGACCCCAGAACAAATCACGTTTTTCTTCTTTGGGGGTTTTTTGGGGGCCTCGCGATTTCTACTAATGTCCCATTGGGGTTTTTGGGGAGAATGGCAATTTTTTCCAACCCAAACCAGAAGAAAACGTAGAATGCAAATTAGGAATTTTATAAATAGTAGAATTTAGGTTTTTGATCATGGGAATGATATACGAGGTCTATGTTTTCAAACACTTTAAATTAAAGGAGAGGAAATTTGAGTTCAAGAGTTAATCTACCCAAAAGGGGTTTTCGTTGGAAATACCATTCCACAAGGATTTTAAAACTAAAATTTAGGGGCGGAATTGTTGTTTACACTAGATATAGCTGTAAGATCCTTTTAAAAAGATATGAAAATTTCTTTTTCCCCAGATTTGGCGAACCAAGTTGTATAGTGGGCAAACCATTTTTTTTAAAAAAATTGTGTCTTCACCAGATCGATTTTTAAGGTTTATCATTTGTATAGTGAATAAGTTAAGATCTTAATAAAAGATATTAAGATGAATGATATGTCTGGTCTTCATTTTTTCCTACAGAAACATGTCGCGTAGATAAGGTAGAAATGGGGCGCCCCCGGTCACATGCCTCACAGGTTGACAAAAAGGGGAAATTTTTTGGAAAAAAAGAAAACTATCTGATAAAAGCGGGGTTTAGAAGAAACCTACCTGGGAAAAATATTAGAAAAACCAAATATTTTTTATTTTAAAATACTAACCCTCCCCACAGACGTTTTCCCTAAAGTCAAATCAGAAAATTTCAAACTTTTTAAAAAGTAGATGAAAATTACTTGATACCGTTTTTTGAAAAATTTTTAAAAAAAGTTATAGTAAAATACTTGACGTCA
>BMAV01010476.1:0-119462 GCA_019973955.1 Trichonephila inaurata madagascariensis | reverse complement strand
ATTAAACCCAAATTTCATTTAAAATTACATAGATCATACAAAAATATTGATTAAATAAAGAATTTTTACAATTCCTTTTGAATTCTAGCCTATGAATCATAAACGATGTTTAAGAAGTATTTTGTTAGACCCAATTAGATACCTATGGACGTACATATACTTACGTACATACCCTTTAAGACCCAACCCGCACGATCGTGCAGGTTAGATATTCTTTTACGTTTTTGTCTTTGGAATAGCCGTATGTAAGAAAATGGTGAATCTAACGATTGAGCCGGTTTGCAGAAAGAATAAAGTGTTACTTTTTATCAACAGACGATGGTTGGGTCCATTTTTTACTTTCAGCTGGCAAAACTAGCTTTGTTTTCAAATAGAACGAAAACACGTCTTCTTTTTATCTGTCGTAAAAAAGGTAATTATAATTGCTTGGATACAAATTTTTGTATTAATGTTTAAACAATTGTAAAATAGAAAAAATATTAATTATACTCTATTAATGTTTCTTGTAGGACTCGAAATTTCGTTACCCGTTTGATCGTGCGGGTTGGGCGTTACTTGAGTCACTGCAGCTGTAAAGGTAAGTACTTACCATGCGAATCTTCTTTTTTGCTTCAATAATTTTGATGAAAGCCTACATAAAAATAAAAAATATATATATAGTTATGTAATTAATACCAAATTTTCTTGTGGGGTCACAATGGATGAGTCCTTTTTTTTCTCACTCTCTTTTTTGCAATTCATTTTCTTTTTCATATGTTTGTTGAAGAATATGGCATTTTTATCCTCTTCACAGATATGTGCATACATATCTCTCCACCCCCTCAAAAAAAGATCTGGTTTTTCCGGTGGGAGGTAATATGGTGGGGTTTAAATATATATATATATACATATGTATATTTAAATAATAAAGTTTCTGATACATTTTACTATTTTTCATGGAATATTGTGCCAACTTTTAACCAAAAACATTTTCAGGTGCCTAAAAGGAGAATTCTCACAAAAGAAATTTTTCAATTGATGAATAAATTAGATTGAAATTAGATTAGAACTTAGTGATCTCTTGGATGATGACTATGCTGCGAACAAAATATACGAATCATGTATACTGCAAAGGGAATCAGGGTGAGATGAGAGTGAGGAAGAAACATATGAGAATATTTGAAATGGAAAAACAATTTTGAATCATTCTTTAACATCAGAGTCTCTTGAATCCCTTCATTTCATTATTTTAGCTGTTGCAAAAATTCTTGGTTTCTGTGCAAACAAGATGCAATATCAAATAAAGTTTATCTAAAAATCAAAATGGATCGCTTAAAATTTAATGTAGAGATAGTTGAAGCGTTATCAGCCTCTCCACCTACTATCAAAAGTATTTTAACTAATGGTGAAGATAACAGTGTTGTATAATTCCACTCGCGCAAAAAAAGATCGAAGCTTTATAATCCACCTGCTATACATGCCATGGCTTTTATTCTGAGCATTCCTGGATAAAAGGCTTGACATCATAACCCTTTTGATAATGTTGAGTGACATTTCAAGGGCGCGAGTGCAGATTTGAAAACTACAACGGTTGAAAACATGTTGTAAGAAAATGCAGTGGTTATTTATACTTGTCAAAAACAAAACGAAAATTTTTTGTAAATAAATAATAAATTAATAAAAAGAATTTAATTATGCATCAATAACTTCCTTATTTTGTAACAATTTTAGTTGAATTGAAGATTGTTTTTTCGTAAGAATTAGAAGTGTAAATTTCCTGGGTGACATGTTTTTCTGATTAACACGTCGAACCCACTGATGCAGGTCCGTCTACGATCAAAAAGGAGAGGTGGGGAGGGAAATTTTTTTTTTTTTATTATTTTTTCTAATGTCATTGGGATCTATATAGTATTCATAAATAGAAGAATTTAATATTTGAAGATAAAAATAATCCGGGTCTTAAAGGGATATATTAGGAAGTTTTAATGAAGCTGTAACAGAATAAATACATGTGATTTTTGAATGCTAGTATTGTATTCTTAAAAAAAACTAATATGTTTTCAGAAAAGAGTAATACAATTGAAATTAAATTTTATAGAATTATATCAAATTATTAAATTAGCATCTTTTAAAAAAGATAACATATTTACTTTTATTCTCTTTAAAACGTATTTAAATTTATTCAGAGAATCGTAACTTTAATATAATCATTATTCAAGATTCAATTTCTTATCCTTTTATTAAGTAGTTTGGTTGTTTATAATACAAAATAAAAATGCCATTTTTACCCAAACCTATAAAAATTTTATTAATTCGTTAATGGCTTTAAATATTGAGCCATCTCAAAAATAAATCATAAAAGTACACTTCACTGAAAGGACAGAAATAAAAATAAAATAGTTAATAAAAGAAGATATGCTTACTTTATCTCAAATAATCAAGCACAACTATGTTTTTCTTCGAAATAACTTTCAATAAATAATAAAGCTTCTTGTTTGTATCGCGTTTCAACATTTTAATTAGATATTTTTTAGGTTTTACGCTTTATCACATCCTTGCACAACAGAATCGGCCTCAGAAAATTTATTCTTTTCAAATTTTTAGAAAAAAAATTCGTAAAATATCTTTAAAGTCAAGAGATTAAAAATTCTTTTGAATATTTTTTGTTTGTTTATTTTCGTCTTTTTTCCGTTTTGTCTGAGAACAAAAACTCTTATTCAGCACTGTTGCCATGCGACAGGAATGAAAAGTCGAATAATTAATTGAAAGTCAAAATCCAAAGTAGCATTTTTTAAAATTATTTTTTTTATGCGTTGCCCTACAATTTAAACACTCGTGTCTGGATAATAAATGAGATAAAAAAGAAATAATTTAATTATATTCTAATGCAAACAAAATAAAACCTTAATTGCTCCTCGACTTTTTGGAAACTATAGAGAGAAGAACTTTTGCTATTTTAATCTAATTTAAAGCTATTTCTATATATAAATGTAGAGTTGAGCTTTTTAAAAAGTGTTATTTCGGTAGGAGTGAAAAAACATTCAGGATTTGGGTTGGAGATGCGGGCATCTGAAAACTTTGATTTGATCTGATCAATAAATACATATTAGTTTAAAAAAAACAATTTGTTTTTATAAATACAAATTATCTAGAATTGTGTTCTTTAATCTTAAGAGGGTAAAATGACTTTCTTATCGCAACTTTTCCAAAAACAAAGCAAAATAATAATTTTAATGCGAATCGTTAAGAAACTTGTTGGAATCGGAAGAAATCTATAGACTCTCTCTTTTTAAGAGAAATCTATATTTAACTTTAATATAAAGAAAATATATATACTATCAATGATTGGAATAATATAAATGCTCATAAAGCTCTCAAATTTATTTTAAAAACATTACTTTCTTTAAACTTTAAAAGAAATCTGTAAATGTTATAAAACAAATGATCAGCAAAAACAGAAACTGTATAAAATTTTGTTATTAGAAATGAGAGAAAGAGAAGTAAAGAAATCAGAATTAGGAGATTTAAAAATATCTTAAATTTCTGGGTGCATTTTACAAATAAGGGTACATTTTTATTGGTATACTATATCAATCTTTTATGCTGTTGTCACAAAAATTTGGAAAACCCTTCTTTACATTTCTTGAAAATATGAATTTGAATGAAATTTCTCGCACACAGAAACTTCTTAAATTGTAATATTTATAATTTTGCGACTTAGAATACTCTTTACCCAGAAGTACTTTTCGAAATTTGTCACGATTTCTTTTATTAGGTATGTATGCATACATACACTCACACAAACACATGTGTGCATGTGTGTGTGTGCGTGCGTGCGGTTAGATTCATTTTTCAAGTTTTTTTTAAATTTGTAATTGAACCGTAACTGTATATCTTCGAAATTAGAACCTCAGGGTATTTTAATCAGAAATTACTTGTGCCAGACTTTTCAAATTATTGCCGGGCAAAGTTTTGGTGGTAACGTTTTAGTCAACGGTTTGTGAAAGCTGGCGTTCTGTGCGGACATAGACGCGATGGTTCCAGCGGGGCGTCACGAAAACTCATTACGTTTTGAGCGCGAAATTACGATGTGAAAACAGTGCTGTACAACTACGTTTTGGTACTTTGTTCTTTTCCGGTGCATTTCGGCGCATTACTGATTGATTGATTGTCCCACCTCACAGCTTTCTGGACAGCACATTTATTGAACAACTGATTACGAAAATGGCACACTGCAAAAAAAATCTGATCACTGCACACAGCATCTGATAAACGTGTGCTCCTCGTAGAATGAATGCGTGAGAGAGAAGCAGGAAAAGTGCGTGGGCGAATCACACAGTTATCCTTCCGCCAGAAAAAAATAGTTTACTTGCTTCAACCCAACAAAAGTCACACAAGATCTATTTCAGAGTGAACTGTCAATTACCCACGGATATAATCATAATTTTATCTCTTTGAAACTTCAGTTTCTTTTAATATTATGTGATTTACATATCGAACCTCATATATAGGTGTAACTTTTTAGAAGTATGCGGGGTGACAGGTGAGCTAAGCTTCCCACTCCTCCAGGGCACGATCAAAGGTGAGGGCACAGGTTAAAACAAATTTTTATTGGGCTCGCATCACTTTGGCTTGTACTATTATTAATCACCAACATGTATGTTATATATTTATATAAAAGCTCTCGTAGGGTAACTCCGACTACATTCAGAAACCATGATTTTTAAAAAAGCGTATAAATGGATAATTTTCATACTATTTAGTAACCTTTGGATTAGAATATATGTATAAAATTGTTTTAAGAATATTATTAGAACAAAAAAATTTTTAATGCAATATTTTGGTGCGAAATGAACTTAGAACTTAGAACCTATTTTTAAAATATTCTCCTTTGATGAAAAATGCTTCTATAATAATAATATTTTAAATATATAAAGCAAATATGTCTCCAGAGGGCCTGAACTCGGATTTCTGACAAATTCACATTTTTTTGAGAGTTGCTACCAATTAAAATATTTATTGATGTTTTTTTTCTTAAAATTTCTCTATACTCTTTTGTATTAAAATATGGATAAATCCACTTCTAAGTTACATATTTCATAAAATCCTAAATCTGACTCTGTACAGAGATCTGAGCAATATATAGGCAAAATATTATTATTATAGAAGCCGTTTCCATAAAAGGAGAAGGTTTTGAAAATAGGTAATTCTATGTTCATTTTTTCCCAAAATATTGCATTTAAATAATTTTTTACCGTAATATATAATATTCTTAAAACAATTTCATTCATGTATTCTAATCTATAATTGACACTAAATATCAAAAGAAATTATCCATTTATACGCTTTTGCAAAACAAAAGTTCCGAACATAGTCGGATACTTTCATATTCATTATTAAAAGTGTGTGTGGTCATCACAACATACCAGAAGATTTCAAACCCATTCCAAATATATTCCCCTTTTTTTGCGGTATATATCTCTGATATTTTTTTCTCTTCATTTTGAGAATCTAGCGTTGGCCCTTAGATGTGAGGTGACGCATATCCCGAGGACAGAACATGCGACTTACGGATTCGTAGCCAAGTAACATGACCACTAGACAAAAGTAATCACCACTGTACGGAAGCTGTTACTGGCTTAAAAATGTACCACTTTGGTACTCAAACATGTGTGTGATACACGCATCCGCTCTTATGTATATTGTCTCGTATACTCTCGAAAATACACCCAATCCGGCCAATGAGCAACATCGGTAGAGGAGAGTTCACGGTTCGTAGCTAGCATGTTTATGTCAGGCTACGTGTTCAAGTCCCGATCCAGCAAAACATCTGTCTTGTAGAAGAGTTGGCATACGAATCATTCCGTATAGTCAAAAATTCTTCTCGTTGAAGTGACGTAGAATTGAAGGAAGAGTGCCAGTTCACATGTCGACTTTGTCTCTTGGCCATAATTAAAGAATTATGAAATGTATGGCTGCGGTTAGCGGATCTTTTCCAAAAACGTTCAATACAACAAACAGGTTAAACTCACTGAATGCTGAAACCTGCAATGAGGTGAAATGATGCAACGTGGGCTATTGTTGAAGGGTCTCATAAATGGGGAAATTGGTCATGGGACGAGGACGACACGTCAGCTGGAACCTCCTTGCCAAGTTAATGGGAGAACTTTTTTTGAGTCTCGATAAATTTAATGCTCATTAGCCCATCTACACTGCTGATCTTCAATAGCATCAGGATTCAAACTCATGATTCTCCGAAAATGAGTACATGACCCTAACCACTTGGTTACCGTGTTTACGTGAGGGTGCCTGAAAAATGTCTCTTTAACAAAAATTGTTTTTAAGCAAAGCATTCCTACAAATACTAACATTTTTTTTTAAAAAAAAAAATTTTTTTTAGCAATAATACATATATACTACAGCAATCTTAAATAAATAAATCAAGAAATTAATTACGGAACATCTTGAAAAGAGTCAAACAACATAAATAAATAAGTTATCCCGATTATTAAAGGAAAAGTTTTTTAAGTAAAGTCTGGATTTCTCCCAAACTTGAAATCGTTATCTGTTTTTGGAACATCCTTCGAAAACTGTCATTGTTATCCCTTTTACAAAACTCTGTTAATACCAAATATTCGTAAAAATCGATAAAAACACTTTCTGCATCTTCATCGCGTGCGGATTGTTCTGTTTGTGGGCAGAATGATTCATCTCCCTGTGCCGTGAGAACTACAACTTCATTCATTTCCTCCTCCGAAGGATGAACACAAGAATTACTCTAAGAGGCTCCACCTACTCCGAGTATCTAACGCTCGATCCATCGTCTCTCTGAAAAATGATCACCCAATTCTAGGACGTATCTCTAGAGAGTATAAAAATAAGTTAATTTAATTGTAGTCGTGGAAGTTTTTATCAGATATACTGGTTCACAACTTTCTTTTAGATTATGGGATTGCTGGCAACTCAATTACTACCATAATTAGTACCAATTACTCAACTACAACCTTTAATTCTACTCAGTTACTCCAAAAAGCCTTTGATATTTTTAATTAATGAGAATGTGCCCTTCAAATAATACGAATGAGTTATATAGAATGGGTCACTTTCCTATTCTCTAGATCAGAGGTACTCAACCTTTTTCCTGCTGGACCACGTACATATGTTAGCTATTTCACACGGGCTGCATACATACGTTAGTTATTATATGCGGGCCGCACACACAACATGAAGATAAAAGGGAAGGGGGTGGGAATGCTTTAAGACCAAGATAACATTGGAAATTTAAAATGTGGAAAATTGATCAAAATATTATAACACCTCTCTTGTTGTTTTTAATTTTATTATTATATCACTAATACTAAATTAGAACTATTTAAGAAACACTCTCTCAATTTCTGCATTTCAGTAAACGGTTTCAAATGATTACCAATAATACAACAAACTTCATAGGATGTCTTTGTTACCGCTGTGATATTACCACTGACAAAACATTTTCTTGCTGTTGCACAAAGACTATTCAAGAAAGCCTATTTATCATCTCTTGAAAGAGATCTTCGAGGAAAAGTGTCATTGAATGATTCCTGTTTATAGGTATTTAATAAATATAGCACTTTCATGACATATCAAACAATTGCGGATTCTTTCACTACAAAATAGTTAACCTCTCAATCGTCTTGAAACGATATATTTTCATCGAATATTTTTCGCTTGAAATGATATGAAAGATAGTTAAAAATTAGTTCCACCCATAAAATAGTCGCAAAAGGACCATTTCGCCTTATCTCTACAAAATAACAGAATAACATCAACGACAAAATCAAGTAATATGATTGATGCAGTGTTTTCGAAATTCTTAAATGATATTGAGTGCAAAACCTAAATTTCTTATTTTAGCTACCACAAGCCTTTGATAACAAAAGTATGAGTTGAAACACCCATAAGCATAATGAGAGATACTAATAATAATGATAGGTTTCTATAAATGTATACAATAATTTTTTTTTAGTATTATGTATTGAAAATGAAAATTTGGTTTATACTTATAACCTTTTCCACCCTAATTATTTTTTTAAATGCTGTTTGAAATAATAATGATAATACTAAATTTGTTAATTATATATAAGATTACTTTAAAATAAAACTTTATTATACAATTCAACACATATAAGCCAAAGAAGTTAACTTCTACTGCGTGTTCACACTGATACACGCACACATTTTTTAAGGCTCAAACGGGGACAGCGATTACCCAAAAAGTTTTGAAATAATTAACTGAAATCTTTTGTGTGTTTTCTGTATAACAGTAGAAGTGTTTTAACCTTCAAATTTATCAATCAGTTTTATTACAAAATTTACATTCCCTTATGTGAACATAATTACTATTTTTTTGAGCAATTTCCATACAATAACTAAGATAAAGTGGTCTAGTTTTTATAAAAATTAAAATATCTCTTATCCTGAAGGTCATTTCAAAAATGAATAGCAAAGCAATACATCAAAATTGAAAATTTGTTCATAAACTTTTTGTGCAGAAATTATGAATTTTCTGTAAATTTACCCAATTTTTCCCCTTTTAGTAATAATAATTTCTTTTATTCTCTTATTAATTTTTGCACATTTTTCTTAAAATGCACTAAATAAATCTAAAGACCATACAAAAAAAATCTCTGTACCTCCATATTCCAGTCGGATACCTCAGGAAAGCCACATTTTCGTGACTAGAGTTACTTTCAACAAAACATACAACAATAAATGGTCAGCAAAAATATTAATATTATCAATGCCACAGTGCGTGTTGAAATTTTCACTTTTGAAAATATTTTTAAAATAATCGTCAATAGTTTAAAAGAGCAATTGTTCTATAATAACATGATATAAAAATAAATTTCTTAGTCTTTACTCTAGCCAAAACAGACGAAACACAACTAACCACATTACAACAAATATCTGGAAGATCAAAAATCAGAATTTTTTTTTAAAGCAGCTTATGCCAATTTGAGCTTTTTGGCTTTTATCTCACGGTAATACAAAAACAAGAAATCCCATCGTAACAAGAATATAACACTACACATTGATGGTAAAAAACACTCTTGTTTACATAAATACAATCCATGTAAAGATCTGAGTGATTTTTATGCATTCATTAACATTTTACTTTCCTGTGATGTTATTTAAAGAATAAAAGCTCTTCCAGAAACGTGGTAAGATACTGTAGATTTATTCCAATGTATTCAAATACCAGATTTGTGTGTACGTGTGGCAAATTGAGAAAGATCTGACTATATTGAAGTTTGTAATCAGGGTTGCTTTTTTGAATGCATCTTGAATATAAATCAAGTAATTCAAAGAATTTATTAAGCAGTTGTAGCATACAAAATTTTTAAAGTAAAAACGTCTCTGGAAGCCATTATTTCGTTGCAAAATCTTTATAAGAGAATAAAATTCACGGCATGTTTTTTGTTCAACCAGTTTTTTGCTTCATCTAAGATCAGATTACATTTTATTTTTCTAAGCTTTCAAGTCATCATAGAAATAAAGTTTGAGATAAGTAATGAGAGAATTAGTGACAAAGTAAATTATTTTTAATTATTAACTTATAAAACTACGATCGGAAGCATGATTTTAAAAAAGCGCATAAATATATAATTTTCGTGATATTTAGTGTCACTTAGATTAGAATACATGTATAAAATTGTTTTAAGGACATTATGACAAAAAATTATTTAAATACAATATTTTGACAAAAAATTAACAGAATAACCTTTTTTCCAAATGTTCTCCTTTTGGAAAAAATGCTTCTATTGTATTAATATTTTGCCTGCATATAGCTCAGACGTCTGTACAGAGGCTCAACTGGAATTTTTGAAATGCATAACTTGGAAGTCGGTTTTTCCATGTCTTACGAAAACAGAAGAGAGAAATTTTAAGAAAACACGCCGATCATTATTTCAAATGGTTGTAACTCTGAAAATAATGTGAATTTTTCAAAAATCATAGTTGAGCCTCTGTACAGAGGTTTGAGCTATATACAGGCAAAATATGAATACAATAGAAGCATGTTTTAGAAAAAGAGAACATTTGGAATAAAGGTTATTCTAAGTTAATTTTTTGTCAAAATATTGTATTTAAATAATTTTTTGTTGCCATAATGTCCTTAAAACAATTTTATACATGTATTCTAATCTAAGTGACACTAAATATCATAAATATTATCCATTTACACGCTTTTGCAAAATAACGGTTCCCAACGTAGTCGGATACCTTAAATGATGGTAGTTGGCTAATTATGTTGTAGTAATTTAAAATTACGAAATTTTTGTCCGTCGTAATTCTTATAACAATTTATGAAGCTTGACGTTTCTTTCAAATCTATAACAGTAAAATAAAATTATTTCCAGATATTAGTGTAAAAAAATGGGTTCACTTTAGTTACTCTATAATAGTGCAAATACCTTAACTGAATCTTGTAATGTAGTATATTTCCTCTTTATAGAATAATTTTGTAGATTTTATTGTTAGCAGTACCTCATTATATATTACAATATTAAACTAAGCCAATGATATTAAAATATCCGAACACGTTGAAATGAACAAATTCGGTAAAAACACAAATTTTTTGTTTTTGTTTTATTGAATACAGTTACCTTTTGGCTTTACAAAACATTTTTTTTTATTTCTACGCTACCTAAAAGCCAAGTTATAATCAATTTTATAAAATTAAAAAAATCGAAATTAGATTTTTAATCTACCAGAAGTGGGCATTTAAATATTTCAAAATCTATCGTAGCGAGTCTATTAATTCGAAAATATTATAAATATAATTATATGAAAGTTTTTGAACCTGATATGTATAATATTTTCTAGTGAATATACTAAAGTATTTATTATTATATGAATATTTTTTCAGTCACGGTCTGTTATTTAAATAATGGTCTCTTAAAGAATGTCACATTTCTTTTAATATTTACTCGATCAGCTCTAAAACTTTTAATAAAACGTTAAAGTTTTAGTACATTCACTAGATGAATGCATCTAATTTGTTTTAGTAATTATTTTACTGTTATAAGTTTATTACTTTTTTCTCTTAATTGTTTTGTTTTCAAAAATATTGCTAGAATTTCATTTATAATTGTGATTTTTGTGAAATTTAGATAATTTATTTTAAATATTGCTATATATATATATATATATATATATATAATATATATATACAGTTAAATATTAGTATTTATTGGTACTGATTCCAAAAATAAACTATTTTTTTTAAAAAAAAATACTCCGAACGTGTTTTTATACCTTAAAAATTTCCAATGAATTTTTGCTATTAAAAGAATTTACGTAATAATTTATTTTCTTATAATATTGATATTTCTAATGTTACTGATAAGAGGAAAAAACTTATAAAATAATATCCACTTCCTATAAAATTAGATTCTTATTTAATTTAAATCATTTCAAAATACTCTTTGAGACACGAAAACACACACTCACTGTCGACATCATTTAGTGACTTATAAACAAAAAAAGATTAAGAATCCGATTGCAACATTTTATAACAAATCTTATAAAATTCCAGAGAAGCACATAATTTTTTACTGCTTTAGCTTTAATTTCAGTTTGGGCAATATTTATTTCTATGTCTCTTTCTCAATGAAAACTAAACAAGCTTTAAATTTTAAACATTACCACTATTTAGCTGGAGGAGACATAACGTACATTTAGTTAATACTCACAACCGTAAGTATTTTCAAATGGTACAACACAAAGGAAGTTCACAAAAAATATAAATTTGAATGCGTTTTTCTTTTTAATGTAATCTCTTACACGATAAAATTCTAGTAATGACTTCCAAAAACCGGAAAACAGTCCTTTCAAATTTAAAAAAAACCAATTAACGGACAAAAACACAATTTAGATCTTGGAGATGAAACATTACAATTTTTGAGAAAAGTTTATGGCTCTTTTTTTTATTGCATTCAACTTTTTCTGTAATATTTCCTCGAAATATTTTGAGTTTTTTCTTGAAGTTGGAAGGGAAAAAAACAAGTAAAGAGAGAGATTTTTTTTTAAAAGGATATTTTCAGTTTGCATTATAACTAAGATGACCATATTTTACAATGAAAAGGAGGATGAAAAATTTTTAAAAAAAAGGCAACTTGAATGTAGAAACGTTTTTTTAATTCAAACAAAAAAAATAATTTCACTCAATTCTTTTTTATTTCTTAAACAAGTATTTTTCCATTGAATAAATTTTTTTTTCAACATATCATTTTCTTAAAAAACGGAAATTCCAAAAAATATCCTTCATACTGAATTTTTTCGGTAAGCACTGAAACAAAATATTAACATTCAATTTTGATTTCCCCCGTCACTTCACAAAACCAAACCCAAATGAAAATATTATTTCAACTCTGCATTAGTAGAGAAGCACAACGTAAAATTTTGAGGGGTTTACGCGTCTTCCATTAACATGTCCTTTGGGTTCTTTTTAAAAAATTTTGGAACTTTTCCCAACCAAAACCCCAAAAAGTAAACGTGAAAGAAAATGCAAATTAAAGTTTTAAATATCAGAAGTTTGTAAGCGGGTGGCAATTTGGGAATGTTATGTTAGGTTTATACCATCGTGAAGTAACAGCCAACGAGATTATCCCCAAAATAAAGCCATTAGGTCAAGGTGCATACCATTGCACTCGAGTAAAGACCAAATTTTTTAGTATGGGGCAACGATTTGATTAAGTAGGGTTGACTATTTAATATTAGGACTTGCGATATTATTGGAATTAAAAGATTAGGCGGGTGAAATATTGATAGTGGTCCGAGTTAGGTTATTTCGGTGTTTTATGTTCATCATAGAGTCTCTCATTTACACTGCTGGCCACCGTAAATGCAGCACCCTGAAGGAAGTATGCAAATAACATGAAAGTTACAACATGCATTAGAGGAGGTGAGATATGCAAATGATTAAAATTTCAGCTCAGACACACATCACGCGTGCCTGTGGTGCCACCTCAAATCGCTATTTAAGGCTTGGAAATTTCGACGATTTCAAGATCGGCAATTGTGTTTTTCTTGTGTTTTTCTCAAAAAACGATCAGTTATGTCTCGTAGAAAACTGCGATCAGCTTTTGATCAAGTATCCGAGTTCGACAGAGGAAGGATAGTGGCCTACCGAGATTGTGGATTATCTTGGCAGGCAATTGCAAATTGTGCACATGGCAGTGACGGATCACTCAGTCACATCACGAACCATAGCACAGCACATTGAGTCTGTAAGGCATCATTCTGTGTCTGCGCGTACCATTCGAGGCCGTTTACAGCAGAGTGGTCTGTCTTAATAAAGTCATATTAAGAACAGGGACACGTCTGGTCCCTTTGTTAATCCCACACCTCTAGCTCACGCAGATAACCAAAGAGAAGGTCACCCTAGAGGGGGGTATTTTCACATTGGTGCCCAACAAGATTTAATTTATATGATCCCGGGGTAGGAAGCTCGAAAGGGTTTAGTGTTTTACCAGAAGTGTACTTTTCCGGGTCCGAAAATGTGACCGACTTCTTGGAAGGTATTGATAATCAAATAAGATTACTAGAAATAACCAGTGATTTAGCATGTGCTTATTTGAAAAATCATCTCCTGGGGAGGGCCTAAGATTGGTATCAGATATTCGGATCAGCGTTAGCGCAGAATACCGCCAAAGATTTCGCGCAATTAAAAGCAGCATTATCAAACGTATTCCCGGCCATCAGAAACAAGAAAGACTTAGAGATTAGGTTTTATGCGAGTCAGCAAAGAAAAGACTAGGAGCCAACGGATTTTGTTTACGATTTATTAAAGTTGAATCAAAAACTAGAACTAGGAATGTCGCAGGCAGACTTGGTGGATCATATTTTCGTTAGACTCGAACCACCATTCCAGGATTACGTAGAGGTTCGAAATCCACAAAACACGGTCCAACTTTTGGAGATCTTAGCTAAGTTTGAGGAAAGATATTCTTGCAAAGCAATGCGTGGTTCGGGGAATAGTGATAATGTGGAAAGGCGAGGTTGGAATATGCGTAGGGTGTCTAATGCTGAGGATAATCGAAGAAATTGGAGAAATTCGGAAGTTGTGAGTAGACCGAATAATGACAGAAATGATTATAGGGATGACTATGAGAATGGCCGTCAAGGAAATCAGGGGTTCGAGTGCAGGAATAGATTTCGGAAGGATGATCGAAGATTTAACGATAGGGGATACCAATTTAGAAATGGAGGTCGAAGTGTGTGTGTGTGTGTGTGTGTGTGTGTGTGTGTGTGTGTGTGTGTGTGTGTGTGTGTGTGTGTGTGTGTGTGTGTGTGTGTGTGTGTGGGGTGTGTGTGTGTGTGTGTGTGTGTGTGTGTGTGTGTGTGTGACGAATTTAGTAGAGGGGACCGCAGAAATAGGGTTTCGAGTGAGAATTTTAGTCGAGGCGATAGGATGCAAAGGGGACGATTGAATGTTTTGAAAGTTAGAGATGTTCAAAAGGATCAGACTCATTCGGCAGATTATATACCGATTAAACTTTCTGCGATATGTATGTCTCCATTGGAGCTCCCATATGTTCTTATTTTATTAAATGAAACATTTACGAAAGCGTTATGGGACACTGGAGCGGAGAAGTCATTTATATCAGAGGAGATGTATAGAAAATATTTTTTTTTATAAGCAAGTAAAAAAATCTCATGCTCAGGTGATCAAGGCACAGGGAGCGAAGTGTCAAAATGTAGGAAATGTGAAAATGCCCCTCTATGGTGACCTTCTCTTTGGTTATCTGCGTGAGCTAGAGGTGTGGGATTAACAAAAGGACCAGACGTGTCCATGTTCTTAATACTTTATTAAGAATTTAAACTTAAACTTTTAACATTAGATAATAAATATATATGAGAGAATCTACGCGATGAACAAACACACAATACAAGTAATACCGAAGTAACCTAACTCGGACCACTATCAATATCTAACCCGCCTAATCTTAATTCTAATAATATCGCAAGTCATAATATTAAATAGTCAATCCTACCTTAATTCAATCATTGAGCTGATACTAAGGAAGTTACGTCTTTACTCGAGTGCAATGGTATGCACCTTGACCTAATGGCTCTATCTTCGGGATAATCTCAGTTGGCTGTCACTTCACGATAGTATCAATCTCTAACATAACATTCCCCAAATTGCCACACCGCTTACTGAAACTTCTGATATTTAAAAGCTATCTAATTTGCATCTTTCTTTCACGTTTCACTTCTTGGGTTTTGGTTGGAAAAGAGTTGCCATTAATCTTGGCCCCAAAGAACATGTTGATGAGAAGACGCGTGAGAGCCCGTCACAAATTCAACAAGAATAATTACATTTTCATATGGAATGCGTTCATTTTTTAAATAGTTTAAGTACTTTCACCCACTTTTCATACCAATTTCTCACCATGTTGACTTTCCAATTGTTATAATTTATTAGAATTTAAAAATACATTCAGTTTTCTTTCTACATTTCAAACAGATAATTGTCCTCGATTTTAATATCAAGCATTTCTTTCAATAAAATTCAACACAATTTCCTATATCTACCCAATTCAGATGCGATAAAGTCAAAAAATGCTATTGAAAACTGTTATTTCATGTGATATTTTTTCAGGCTATTTTTTCGATATTTTGGAAACATGTTTGATTCATCTCTGAATAGAGATTTTCAGATCAGTTTTAAAATATTGAAAAGGAGGACAAAAAGGAGGAAACTTTTCTAGGAAGGACAGAACCTATAAAAAGAGGACTGTCCTCCCTAAAAGAGGACGGTTGGTCACCTTATTATAACTCTACTATTCAACTCTGCTTATTCAAAAAGCCGGTTATTTCTTTCAATTAAAATTCCCTCTCTGCATTTCTTTCTTCTAAATAACAAAAAAAATCGGCTGTAAAAATCTTAGTAAAACACTCTTACCCATTCTAAGCTTCAGCCTTTTAAGAGAACACGCTAAAAGTCCCCACATGGTTTTTTTTTGAGCTATTGACCGGTTAATTAATTAATTGAACCAACCATTCTCTGAGAATATCCTTTAGGCTTTTTTCCCCTAAAATAAATATAATTTTCCCTTAAAACACACAGGGCTGTTGCAAAATGGAAGAGCAAACGTTTCCCTCTTTGTCCCTCCTTTCAATGAACAGAAAATTGCGAGAGCACGTTTTTTATGACAGGAAATTTTAAGTTAATTAATTAAGTTAATCACCATTTTGCTCTGCTCTAACACTGCCCTCGGACGAATAGTTATGTGTCGGCTGAAAGAAAATCTCAACTTCTTGGGAGGTAATTATGGGAAATATTTATAGTGCAGGGGAGGGTCGTTTTCATTTAAAATGGAACTTTTTTAACTGTTACATATCCTTAAAAGCAAGCATGAAGATTACTGTGTGATTAAGAAAAGAGATAATTATATATAGTTTTTAGTTAAACTAATAATACTTCACTGAACACGTTAATCACTTTAAAATGTATACTAGTTACTCGACTGTTACTCAAACAGCATGATAATTATGTTCTAACTTATGTTTCATCCGTTTTGAGATGTAATATATTGTATATTTACTTATCGTTATGTATCTTTTTAAAGTGACTTCAGAGTTCTTAAAACTCAACTAAATTACACAACTATTACAAATGATCTTTTAAGACCAGCACTTTTAATTTGTGTGATATGAATGTTAAGCCCGCAATGAGTTATTATATAGGAAGAAATAATTTAATGCGCAATTTTCCTCTTGGTTTGAAGCAATATATAAATATTTTTTTAAAATACCAGTGGCTCGATTGTTTCTTTGCGGTCTCTATTTATGGCCTTTGGAAGATGCAGAGGATTTAGTCAAATATTTTTAAAAGAATCTTCAGTCACATAGGATGTGATATTTTATTTGTCAAGTCCTTTAATCTTTCTTGACAATTTTTGTTTCTGGAAGTTTTATTTTATTAATATTCCAAATGAAACTAAATAAAAGGGCAACAGTTTGTGTCATCTCGTTCTGCAAATATACCTGTAATGGGTATCTAAAGTTTAGCAACAGTGTTCAAGCAATGAGTGATTACTTATTCTAAAGGGCCATTTGGGTTTCGGATCAATGGTCATGTGTTCTATTCTCCATGGTAAGAATTCCTTTTGTTGTGGGGTTTAAAACAGAAATAAAACTTCTAGTGTCAGCTTTGAAATAAAGTTTCGGCTTTTTGCTCAGTTCTACAATAATAGTTTCCAGTTGTAAATTTTATCAAAGCCATTTGCCATTATGTAATCTATTACAGATTCAATTGACAAAAATCGGTCAAAATCAAATCTTATTTTTTTTAGCCTAACTATTTTTTATATACTTATGGCTGTAAATTCACAGGATTTGTTTTTAAATTTAAAACGTAGAGCAGGATAATCTTTTATGTTTGTTTTTATTCCAAATTCCAATTTAAAAATAAAAATTTCAAAATGACTATCTCAAAAAAAGATGAAATAACTAGTTTTCCTTCATTTTAAATAATACGCGCTTTTTCATTGTGCTCAATACTTCAATTTTTCACTTGTTGCTATTGCACATGGAATGGTGTTGGGTATGCATTTTTCAATAAAACAATATAAAAATAATGAATTTAACTTACACATTTAATAATAATCAATAGACATGTACAAAAATAATTATTGTACAAATACAAATCATGTTATCACAAACCCACAATACTAATCCCTTTTACAAGAGAGCATACCAGTTTAACACATTTGTAACCAAATTTCATATACAGTGTCAATTTTGTAGGATATATATTTCAAACTACCATAGTCGGTGTTCTTCCCTTAAAGAATTATATCGTTACCTTTTATTGAATTTTATATATAATCTACTATGTCATATATATACAAGGATAAAACCAAAAATATATGAAAATCGAAGTTAATTAAAAAAATTGTAAATAAAATCATGTCTCTTTTAAAGTAGAAGAAAATTAAAAGTTAAATCTATCATCAACAAAAAAATGTAGTAACTTACCAAAGGGCTGGTATTATGAATCTAGATAATGATACAACACCTTTTTACTCTTTCACAACACAAGAGATATGTAGTCATACTAATTCTCAATTTGAATCTCGAAGAATGACGGAGGATGACAATTGAAAGTTGCCCATGATTGCGGTAATTGCTCTTTAATATCAATGAACTCTCAATTTACCCGTCAAATGAATGGATTGAAGTACCAGCCACAAAGTTGTATTTGTGAAACTTAGCTAGTAGTAGTTTGAGTGGTATAGGTTTGAAAGTGTATTGCCTTGTCACGAGCCGAGCCTGCACAAGACCCGCCGTGTAGGCAAATTAATTTAAACTGGTTTGAGATGAAACCCCGTTGCGGTAGTTAGGAGGTGTTCAGTTTCAGGCTCGTCCACGTCACTTTAATCATAAGTTCGTAATCATGCGTGTCGCCAAAAGCCCGTGAAGCTTAACGTGCGACGTTAATATTCAACTAATGAAACTTCAGCTTCTGTAAAATATATAAAGTCTGGAAAATAGTGGTTGCATTCTTCTCCAGTCCTATAAAAATTAACTCTCCAATTGAACACGAAACCTTTCAATATCTGTTCGAGATAATGGAATGCGCGTGTTTGCTAATTAATATGCATCTATTCTTCGAATTCAACCATGCTATCTGCAATTCAGGAAAAGCATTTTAACTCGTTTAAAGTTATCCACATTGAGGCTTACTCGGAAAACTGATCCAAGCGGCGAAATTGCCTTGGTTGAGAAAAGTCAATCTCGAGACTTTCGCAGTGGTAAAGTAAATATATGTTGAAGTTTACACATGAATTTGGACTTTTTAGTGTGCATTCATTTAAATTGTTAAAATCGTTGAAGGATGGAGGAGACTTTTGGTATTTTAAAATCCCAATTATATTCATTATCACCAACATTTAACATTAGATTGCCCAATGAAGTCATTTTGACTGCTTTTTAATTTCAATTACAAAAACAATTACATATACAATGCATAATTTTTTAGAATTTTTTAGAATATATTTTTTTTCCAAGTGAAGTAAATTTTTTTTATTGTTAATATTTACTAATAAATTGTTAAGTGACTGTAAATAATATAAAAAATATTAAAAGTTAATTTTAAAGTCACCTTTTGCCATTAACGGCCTTTCACAATGTAGTCATTCTGATTGGTTTTGGCCACAGTATAGGCGCTATATGTCAAGTTGCAGCCTTTTCTAGTGTTAAGGAATCGTTCAATACCAGCATATTACCAATAGAAGGGTTCTTCAACCAGAACCCCTATGATATGAGTTTCGATAAGAACTTTTGTGATTGGTAAAAATACATGGATGTTGCAAGATTGCGCAATCCTTTTTTTGAAAATTCGAACGTGGTAGCTTTTTAGGAGATAAAGTTGTGTGTTTCGCCACCTGCAAACAGTACTTAATTATTACGTGAATTTTGAGGGTTCAAGAACTATTGCCTAAAATAAACTCTCGAGAGAAAACTTATGTGAATGATTACATATACGAAATCCACAAATATGGAGAAACAGCTGTGCATGTTTCGTATTAATAAGGTGACCAATAGTCCTCCTTTAGAGAGGACAGTCCTTCTTTTATAGGTTCTGTTCTTTCTCGGAAAGTGCCCTGCTTATCAATATTTTAAAACTAATCTGTTAATATATGTATTTAGAGATGCCAGGCCGAACTGTTAAGCGTCGTCGGCCAGTACAATATGAAATATCAGAGATAATAATGTATTTTGTACATAATAAGGCATCTATTTTCCCACAAAATGATTCAAAAGATTGATGGTTAATAGATTTCAGCTACAGAAGTTTTGGAAGATTATTTTTTCCTTCGATAAAAATCACGATTTAAAGAAAAATTTATTCCTTAAATAATAAAAAGAAAATTGTGAAACTTAGAAGAATCATATCCGGGTATAAAGGAAAAGTTTACCAAAAAAGTACAGAATTTTTACGAAACATGTTTCCAATATTTCGAAGAATGGTCTGAAACAAATATCACAGAAAATGACACTTTTCAATGATGTTTATGGACATCACAAGTAAATTAGGCACATATAGAAAATAATGTTGAGTTTTTATCGAAAGAAATGCCTGATATTAATATATCGATGACAACTGTCTGAATAAATTATAAGATTGAATACACACATTTTAAATTCTGATAAGTGAGAACAACGGGAAAATCAGCTTGTGAAATTGATGAAAGATAGGTGGAAATATTCAACCATTTCAAAAATGAACATATTCCATATGAAAATTTAGTTACTCGTGTTGAATTTACTTTGTGTGGACTGAAACTAATACAACAGTTGAAAAAGGTTTTTTCAATTGGTAATGATATTTGGACAAGTGAAAAAATAAGATTGAATGTTGTTACTTTAGTTGTAGCAATTACTGTAAAGTTCAATATAAAGGATATATTTCTTGCTTCAAAATTTCCAATATATTAGAAAATGATATATTGACAAAAAAAAATTCATTCAATAGAAAAATACACATTTAAGTAAAAGATTAAAAAAGGGATGTTAGCGTAATAAGTTTATTTTACTTTAAATTAATAAAATGTTTCATATATCTACGATATATTTTATTTCTTTAATTTTTCGTCCTTCTTTTCATTGTAAAAAAATTGGCCTCCTTTGTATTAAAGAAATGTATAAAATAAATATGTCTCAGAATAAAATATGCATATTTTAAAAAGATGGCTTAAAATATAGTTACGGAAATTCCGTGCTCCATTTCTTCCCCAAAATAATATTGTGGCTAAAAGTATCATTTTTGGGTCAAGGGAGATAATTACTTTTCTAATTATAAATAAATAGGTGTGACCTTTTTTTTTTTTTTGACATTTTTGTAGCCAAAAAAATATTTGTACCTAGAAAACTTCGGAAGGTTCTAAGATGATTATCTCATAAGAAAGTTCCAGAAACCACTACAAGGAACTCTCCAACCTATTTAAGAAAGTTGAAAAGAAGCAGCCGGGTAAAAGTCAATGATTGAGAGCGAATGGGTGTTTTCTTTGACGTAATGTGTGATATTGTGAAAACGGATTGGTATTGTTGCGTGAAATTTTAATTCGTTTCACTGTGATTTTGTATGTGTTATTGAGGACTCTATGTGCGGTTATTGTTTCCTTTCAATCAAATATATTGTAATTACTGAACAGATTTAGAATATATATTTTCTAGGAGAGAACTTACCTGTTAATAGATGCGGAACTTTTATTCATTTAAAAAACGATCTACCAAATTAAACATATTGTTATAAAATGGTTCGTATTAGTACTGTAAAGTTATAAAATAGAGGTAAATATAGTATTGTTACGTAGATCCGAGGGTTCGGGGATTTTATGCAAAACAATCACAAAGAAAATAAAGAGTTCTTTAAGAGCGATGCGAATTTATTATCAGAAGTCCAATGCTTTAAATACAGGATTCAGCAGCAATATTCACAGAGTAAATCTTCGAAGGTCTTTACACCTTCAACAGCAATCAAACACAATCACCAGTGTTTAAAAATAAACGTAAGTAAAAGATTATTCACAAGCACAGCCGAGCTAATCGCTAGTCAAAACTATCCTCACTACTCGCTGGTTTAATCCAGACCCATCGCCGTACCGGCGAGCATCTTTTTATAAACGCGACAGAAACTTCCAGAACTATAACCGCTCGTGTCACTGAACGTGACACTAGTGGAGAGATCTACTTCTTTCTAGAAGATTCCAGAGGGTTCCGAACTCGCCAACATGGTCGCCAATGACGCCAAATTGGCCGCCAACTTGGTTGCCAAAAATGATGCCAACTTGGCTCTACCACCAAGATTTCGCCAAGTTCTCATTGAATCGCCATTATTATGTAAGGAGCGGCATTGCATAGTAGCACAATTTTAACATGAAATAAATATAACATAGAGTAATATAAATGCATTAAACACTCAAATACAAATTATTTACACAAAATTCATAACAGTATTATATTCTTAGAGAAACCGCTTTTTTTAAGGTAAGGCATCATATACATATGAAATAAACTTTTTAAAGCAGCGTTTCTCAAACTGTTGGGCGCGCCTCTCTTTGGGGGCGCGATAACTCTAAAAGGGGGGCGCGAGCATATTGAAAAGTCGAAAACAAAAGAATATTTAAAAAATTATTAATTTACTGAAAGTAAACAAACAAAATACTTTCTGATATAATAAAATATATAATACACTTATAAATGTATCAGTACTGTACAATGTATATTTTAGTATTAATTTAACAATACTAAGTTAAGAACAAGTTTGATAGCTATCCATCATCCCAAGGGCTTGTATTAACACTTATCTTAATAATTTGTACGGTTTATAAATAATTCCTTAACTGTCGGTTAAAAGTTACGCGATTCGCTCCCCACCGTTTACCACGTAGACCAGCGTATTTTGATGTTTTTTTGAAGGGGAGGAAAGAAATAAAAAGGCAAATCTCCTCTGAAATAAATTCATCGCAAACATTACGAAGGTTCTTTTATAGCATTCCAAAGCCGTCGGAATAATTTTATGGATAGCACTGCACAGAAAAGATCGTACTTCAGAAAGACGTATATATACGTCCAGAAAATTAATACTTTGGCTGAGAAGACGTTTTTATATACGTCGGTGGCACATAAGAAGTGGAAGTCGAATTGTAGCTTTAGTGTCAAAGTATAGTTTTATTGAACTCAATACATTGTTATTGTATGGAGATGGGCGCGATGAAAAAAATAATTGAATAATGGGTCGCGTATATTGAAAGCTTGAGAAGCACTGCTTTAAAGTGAAAACCAAGTAAAATATTTTTTTAAAAACTGACGTTTAATATGCCTATTTTGAATGTGTAATTGCACTTTGTATCTTATTTTTTAATTACTTTTTACGAAGTGTGACCAATAACAGCTCATCCCCCAAAATTTTTAATTTGTAAATTTTACAATATTAATCGGAGAGTGAAATGTCATCCTCGCCATTTGACTGAGGTTCAAAGTAACGAACGTCCTTCTCCAATAGTCCTCATATAGCTTCAAAATATGTCGAGAGTAAGCAATCAATTAATACCGCGTTTCTCAAACTCTGGTGGGCGTGGTAACTCAGCAAGGGGGCGCAAGCATATTGAAAAGTCTAGAACAAAAGATTATTTTTAAAAAATTACTAATTTACTGAAAATAAACAAAATACATTCTGACATAATGAAAAATAAAATGCCCATTTACCCTGATATAATCTATATATATAAAGAAGAAAAGCGAATCGCTCACTGTAGGTCCGCTACAAAATGGATTTTGTGAAATTTAACACCCAAGTGGCGTTTCGGGGTATTAAGGGGCGTTATACATAATTATTTTCATTTTTCTATTATTACATGAACAATCTTAAATTCTGTAATCAGATGCCTTTCATTGCGGAGACATCTGCTACAAAACGGGTTTTATGTAGTTCGACCCCAACTGGCGTTGCGGAGAATTAAGAGGCGTTATAGGTAATTATTTTTACTTCTAAAACTATTACACGTAAGGTCTTGAAATTTGGTAAGCAAATTCCTTTCATAGAGTAGAGAAGCACTACCGAATAGGTTTCGCGAAATTCACCCACAGGGGGCATTTCAGGGATTAAGAGGTGTAATACAGTGCTCTTCAACCTTTCAATATTGGCTGCCCAATTTTCAATCATAATTTTCCTCGCGCCCCCCTTGATACAATAACGATGTATTGAATGCGATAATCATGTACTTTGACGTTAAAGCTACAATATGATTTTAATTATAAACTGTACGAGTTATCAAGATAAGTATTAAAATTTTGTGTATAGCATTGCATATGACAAGCCCATGGGAGTCACTAGTAATTATTAAACTTGTTCTTAACTTAGTATTGAGGGATTAGTTATCAAATACATTGTAAAGAACTAATAAATTTATAAGTATATTATATCAGTGTAAATATATATTTTATTTTTTATTATATCTGAATGTATTTTGTTTTGCTACCTTTCAATAAATTTGTAATTTTTTTAAATTTTTTATTTTTGACTTTTCAATATGCTTGTGCCCCCTCGTAGGTTTATCATGCCCCCTTAGGGGGCCCCCTACAGTTTGAAAAACGCTGGTGTAATAGATAAATACTTCCATTTTTAAAATATTAGTCCTACCTGCTTGAAAATTGGTAGAACTAATATTTTAAATAGGATCTTTCTTTTCATGGGATGGAGTCCTTCTAACAAAGAGTTTTGCGAAAATCGATTCCTAAAGAGGGTTGCGAGGGGTCAAGGGGAGTTCTAGAGAAAAGTTTCTGTTTTTGAATTGTTGGCTTACATACTTGAAATTTGTTAAACATGTTTCTTTTGTTGGATAGATATCCACTAAAAATGGGTTTTATGGATATTGACTCCTGGAAGGAGCGGACGTTACTGGGGCGAATTGACAAAAAAATTTCCCTTTTCGAACTACCCGGATTCCTATAGTAATTTAATATTACATTTCTATTCTATTGCTGTTATATTCACCCACGTGGGTTTTGGGCCTTTGACTTGGTTTATCTCATGTGCTATTATGTCGAAAATTTCCAATGTAGGGGAAGGTTTAGATCTCACAAAACACTGTTTAATCCTGTTTCCTTGTCCTAAACCAGTGACAGCTCGGGAAATCATAATAGATTTTCACTCTAGCTAAATTTCTCTTTTTTGGTTTTTAATGGTTCAATGTTCTTGGTTCTTTTGGTTTGATCTTAAGATGTCTTAGGATTTATTAGTCTTCTTTTTAATTTATTTACTGCTATATATATATATATAGATAGATAGATAGATAGATAGATAGATAGATAGATAGATAGTATATATTTATACATCATGAAATACCCAGCGAAACGAGGGGTGGTAACGGCTAGTACACTTATAAATGTATGTATACTACACAATGTATTTGATAATTAATTTAACAATACTAAGAACAAGCTTTACAATTACCAGTGACCTCATAGTTTTCTCATACAGAAAAATTATGCACAAAAATTAACACTTATCTTGATAATTTGTTCGGTTTATAATTATTCTCTTAACTGCCGAATTAAAAGTTACGCAATTCACTCTCAATGCCTCCGGACACACTGTCAAGGTCCTTTTATTGCAATCCACAGTCCTTTGGAATAATATTATAGATAGCAGTGCACAGGAAAGATCGTACTTTGGAAAGACGTATATAAACGTCCGGGAAAAATAATGAATTGGCTGAGTGAGACGTTTATATTCATCGGGGAAACTTAAGAGTTTTAGATCGTATTCTAGATTTAGCATCAAAAGTATAGTATAAGTGAATTCAATACATTGTTATTGTATCAAGGGGAGGGGTACGCAATGAAAATAATGACTGAATATTGGGTAGCAAATATTGAAAGTTTGAGAAGCACTGAATTAATGGATTCATAGAATAAAAAGTATGGGGAATAAATTTGAAAAATTCGAACTTTTAAAAAATATAAAATAGTATAAGAAATTAAAAATAACTCACATGATCCTCACACGAATACTCAAGCATGAAGAAAAATTAGATTCGAACGAAGGCCTTGATGTATAATTCTTCACATTCTCGGAAACGGAAATATGTCTTGACGTTTCGAAGACACCAGAAACGATCGAAAATGGAATCCAGTGAAATTGGATGAGAGAGTTTGCATTCATCACGGAGAGTGGGACTCAAGATGGTGAGTGGTAAAGATATTTTAAGGCGAATAACTCGGTGAACAACTGAGAGTTGAGTAATTCGCATTCGCATCTAAATTAAGAATAAAGTCGGCAAGCTATCTGAAATTCGGGAAATTTGAGGGTATCAAACTGAAGTGAAATATTGTCATTTCGCTGAAAAGGAAATTGTTTCCCAATTTCTAGACGCCAAAAATAAATCAGGTTTCAAGCGTTGTTCTCTGTTATAACAACTCTTTTTGAGACGAATGAGAATTATTTTTTTTTACAGAATACTTAATACTGGGATGAATTTCGGTGTTTGGAAATTGTTCTATTTTTCTACAAAATCCAATTAACCAACAACCGCGAAATTTCCTCGTTAGTTTTCTTGTTAAGGTATCCGACTGCTTGCGACAACTTTTTTTTTAGAACTCGGAGATATGTAGATTTTTTTTGTGTATGTGGTTTTTAGATTTATTTAGTACATTTTAAGAAAATAAGGCTAAAATTAAGACGAGAAAAATAAATTATTACTACTAAAATGGGAAATAATGGGTAAAAATTGAGAAAAAAATTACAGAAACGGGACCCACTATGTACAAATAGCAAATTAACAAACTCTCAATTTTTCAATTTTGATGTATTATTTTGCTCTTCCTGTTTAAATAACCTTCAGGGTAGAGACATTTTAATTTTTACAAAAACTAGACCACTTTATCTTAGCTATTATATGAAATTACTTAAAAAACAGTGATTTTCTAATAAAACTGTGTTTGATAAATCTGAAGGTTAAAACACTTCTACTGTTATTCAGAACATACACATAAAGTTTCAGCTACTTACTTTCGAAACTTTTTGAGCAATCGCTGTCCCCGTTTGAGCTTTACGAAAAAAAACACATTTCAAAGTTTGACATCTTATGTAAAGTTATGGCATCTTCTTTTACTAAAACACTTGTAGTTTTTGTTCTAGAGAATGGGATATAAAAAAATGGCTAATAAAATAAAATCATAAAAAAAATTTAATTTTTTTTTTAAAAAAAATTATTTTAGGGTAGTCGGATTCCTTAAGGTAACACACATTTGACATAATGTGTGCATAAATGTGTACATCTTTTATTTGTATTAATTGTTATTTCATTTGAAATAAATTAAAATACATTTTGTGAAGAACGTTAGACGAATGTGAACATTATTTTTTCATTAATAACAACTAATGTTTATCAAATTATATTAGATGGTCTTACGTGTCAAAAATGCAGATGCAATTGCATTGTCTGCTGGAAAATGTATAAAACCTATCAAAGCAGTAAATAATTTTCATTAATAAGCCCTCTTTTATGAAACAAAAGAATTAAACACAAATTATCGAACCAAAAATAGACATTTATTTGTTGATAAAATGTTTTCCATTTGAAAATTTTTTCTCTGAAAAAGATACACAAACCACCACCAATACGATTAGTAATTTAAAACCATGGTCAGATGAGGAATTGAATTCCAGAGCTAGCATACCACTCCATCGAATCAACAAATCAAAATTTTTTAGTCCAACAAATTCCGATTTAGTTAGAATGACTACAAAGCAGGGAAACATAACTCGTAAAACACTGTTCGATGCCAATACCACTTGGCTTCCTGTGTTCCAAGAAAACGCATGCACACAAATATCAACTACAAAAAGAACATTGAACAATCGTGTAAATAAAATTTCAGTTCAACTGAATGCTTTAAAACCTGAGAAAAAAAATCTCTTAAAGTTTTGACCCATGTCACTAAAAATGAAACCAACGTGGCTATATCTGTAATTCTTTAAATAATTAGTTTCAGTTAATTACTTTTAATTAATTATAATTAAATTATCGTATTTTTACCCCAAACAGTAGTGTATAGAAAATTTCAGCTCAAATGAGCGTTTTAAAATGTGAGAAAAAAACCTTTTCAAGTTTTGACAAAAGTCGCCAGAAATGGTTGCCAACGTGTAACTCTTTGTAATTTTTATTGATTATAATTAAATTAATGTCATCCAAAATAATCATGTATATAAAATTTCAGTTCAATAGGGTGCTTTAAAATGTATTTTATTAATGATTGAAAATTCCAACAAGATAAATATATAAAGAGTATGAGCTAATAGTCGAATTGAAAAATAGCCTTCAAATAAGGATTCGCGATGGCTTTATAAATATTGCCGGATGATCATTTGATGAATATTTGTGCTGTTTCTCCACATGATTAATTTATATATTTGTAAATGATGCTAATAACTGGCTACCGAAGAAGTAAAGACATTTTAAAATTAAACGCTGAAATCAAAAATATCTGCATTTTACTTTACAGTGGTGGCCAAAATTGTGGATACAATTTTAACTTACTATGTTTTTAAATTTATATGCTTATATAAAATTTTATGTTGCCCAAAATACAAAGTATTTTACATCTTTTTAAAGAAAATTTAATACTGAATTCAATACAAAAAAAGAAAATTAAAATATTTGCAACACAAAAAATGGTATGCTGCAATAACTGTCGATATACATTAGATACTGATGATAGTAGTGAGTAATCAGAGTGTAGTGAGGCTGCCTTTATTCTTTATTACAGCTTCACATCGATGTTTCTTTGAGCTGAAAGTAGTTTTAAGCTCTTTCTTCATTATTAGATGATGCTAGGAAACAATTATATCCTCAATTATTTCCTTTTTATTTCATGAGTACCTAATTCGGACAAGAGTTTCAAATGGTGCCACAAGTTTTCGATAGGAATGGGGTCAGGACTATTTCCTGGCCAGGCTAACAATGATATTTAGTCAAAAACGAATAACACCGAATAATAGAGTAGATTTGACACATGTGTAACGAGAAAGTGGTATTTCCTTTGTTAAAATTACATAAAAGGTGGGTAGTTCAGTGACCACTTCTGGAGACTGGGAGTTTTGTTTAAGATGTCAAGAGACAAATTTAATGAAAAATGCAGGAAAAGCCGAAAGAGGTGCACTCATATCTGTTGATCAAAGAAGAACAAAAATACTATGTTTCAGAGATAAAAGAATTTCATGGAAATCCATCAGAAGTGATCTGAGTGATGCTGGTGTTTCTGTCAGGTCAAAAACAATCAGGAGTAGATTAGCAGATGTAATACTAAATGGTAGAATTCCATGAAAAGAGCCTTATCTCAATTTACAACAGCGCTAAAAGGGGATACAGTGGGCAATGGAACACATTAATTGACACATGATTGTTGGTCACAAGTTTTATAAAGAGTCGAATCTAAAATATCATTATTCAGTAATAATAGCCTAAAATATGTAAGACGTAGAATAGCAGAAATGCTACATCCTGACTGCGCCCAGGCAACTGTGAAGTACCCACATAGTTTTATCATTTAGCCATGCGTATCAGCAGATGGTATCAGTCACCTTCATATCATCCATGGGATACTGAATGTCATAAAATACATTGACACCATTCTAGAAACCAAACTTCTGCCTTCTCTTCAGGAACCTGCTTACCAACAATGCTTCATTTATTTTTCAGCAAGATTCTACTCTTTGCCCCACAGTAAAGTAATCTAAAGACTGGTACTATTCTAATATCATTAAGTTGTTGTCCTGGTCAGGAAACAGTCCTGACCTCGATCCTATCGAAAATTTTCGCACCTTTGGAAATTCTTGTCCGAATGAGGTACTCATGAAATAAAAAGGAACTAATTGAAGATATAATTGTTTCCTTCATCATGTAACAATGAATGGCTCAATGAAACATAGATGTGAAGCTGTAATAAAGAATAAAGGCAACCTCACTAAGCTCTGATCACTCACCTATCATCAGTATCCAATGTAGATCGACAATTATTGCAGCATACTATTTTTGCGGAGCAAATATTTCATTTTTTTCTTTATTGTGAATTCAGTATTAAATTCTCTTTAAAATGATATAAAATACTTAGCATTTTGTGCAACGTAAAATTTTCTATAAGCACACTACAAACTTAAAAACATAACAATTTAAAAAAGTGGCCTTAATTTTGGCATCCAATATATTATATGAGCAAATGTTTACATAGCAATTAATAAAATAAAGTTTCTTACACATTTCTCAACTCACCCCGCAGTATAATAACTTGTCCTGCTGATAAGAAAATTATCGACAATTCACCGCAAAATATTCCTCTTAATTTTCTTTCGAAGATATAACCAATGATTCTTTAAAGCAATTTATATAATTATTTCAGAAACATACAATATAACGCATCTTTAAGCGAATAGTTCCAAATCTTTCCTTTTTGAATAAGTTGGAAAATAAACTGCATACCAGTCGCGACCGAAATGAAATTATCTAACTCCAGAGAATTTTCGAAACCATAAAATGCAATTATTATCTTTATTTCCTTTAAACAACTTGATAACAATTACTGCATTCCGCTTGGTATTAATCGCTGAATAAAAGGTATCGAGATTATCCACACCGCAAACAATGCATTCTAAAGAAAAATGAAACAAAAATGTGTCAAAGTGAGTACTTCCTTGATTATTTTCAATTAATGTGGCTCCAGAGGTCGCTGCAATCGAAGTTTCAGTTTCTTCTAGACAACTTAATGGCAACAGTATGCAAATCTTCTGCAACTGTGAAAGATGGAACAAATGTTTAGGTATAACAAAGAGAGATTTAAATTACCTTATCCCAAATAATAATAGAATTAATTATTCTTTATTTGAATTAAACGACGGGGTTCTTTTCTTTCGAATACCCATGACGAAAAATCGAAGTAATTAAGATCCCGGGCAAAATATACAAGGAACCATGGGAGCTCTTTGTAAATAGAAAGTACATCAATTATCGATTAAAACTGCCTGAAAGATTTATATAAATATTTTCTATATTTCACTCCCAGGAATTTAATGATCCTTGGAGAGTTCTAAGCGTATTTCAGAACTTTGATTTATATAAACTCAAAGTTACCCGAGGATCAACGGATTCTGGTAGTAAAGAAAAATCTTGTTTTTACAACCATCTCTTGCCTTGTAATCGAACGTAATTTGCATAGCAAGAAAAATTATATTTTGTGAATGGTAAAAGAAACAGTAGAATATTGTATTGTTACGTTGATCGGGTTTCGAGGATTTAATGCAAATCAGTCGCAAAGAACAAGACAGTTCCTTAAAAGCGATGAGAATTTATTGTCGGATATCCAATCCGGGAAATGTAGGATTCAGCAGTAATATTCGCAGAATATATCTCAGGTCTTCACACCTTCAAAGAACTCAGACACAATTATCGGTGTCTAAAATTCACGTGTATAAAAGATTATTTACAAGCAATCACTCGTTCAATAGCCGAAGTAATCACTAATCGCTTCAACAGTCAAAGCAATACTAACTGATTGCAAGTCAAAACCAGACTGAGTGACTTTCTGCGAGCATCTCTCTATTTATAGGCCTAGTGGATAATTCGAGAAAGATCCGCTTGCATCATAGGTCTTAAAGTTAGTGTATTTCTCCACTAATTTCTAGAAGAATCCAGAGGGTTCCGAACTCACCAAAAATGGTCGCCAACAAGATCGCCAAGTCACCAACATTGGTGGCCAATGTCACTAAATTGGTCGCGAAGTTCCCATTGAATCGCATTCTAACGTAAGGCCGGCGTTGCTTCTGAATATTACATTTTAACATAAAGTAAACATAACATAGAGTAATATAAATGCCTTACACATCCAAAAATACAAATTATTACACTATTTTACACAAAATTCGTAACAGTATTTCTTTGTTGTAGAGAAGAAAAGTTAATTTAGAGGCAACGATTGGAATTATTTTTGTATAATGTGTTCAAAGAGACAATATATAATGGAATAAAACATATATTCAGAAAATTATATAGGAATTATTAAACTAATGTGAAAAACATCTAATGATAAAAAGTGCATTAAAATCCATATTAATCCCAAGTCAGATCCTTCCATTATTGAAGGAAAACTACGGGGGGAGGACAATAACTAAAATAAAGTTCTTTTCCGATTTTATACTACATTAATTTTCATAACTATTTATGAAATAAATATAAATATTTTAGAAGGCTATTTTAGTTTAGATGTTCTAATTTAGGGAAGAATTATGCTTACACTTGCATTCTTGCCGAATTCGACCGACAAATTAAGAGGGCTGATAGTAAGCAGCCTGGAAACAACAAATCACCATAGTATATGAGATCGCAAACTACATTTAGTATGAGTAATTCATAAAAATAGTTATGAAGAGTGCGATGTCGAGTGGAATGAAAAGGAATAATAATAGATTTAAAAAAATACATTTATTAAACGTAATGCATTCTAACAACATTGCATCACAACTTGAGGTTAGAAATTCAACAAGTGATTGCCACAAGAATTGATCAAAGTTGAGGCCCCGTAGGTCATAATATAGTCAACACTGATGGGCGAAGTATTGTAGGACACATTCAAATAAATCCGATGATGACGATCCATGCCATGACATTTTCCGCTGTAGCCACTTGTGTCTCATATACAAAAGATTTTGGATGGCCTCGGAAGAAAAATTCCTGGGGATTGAGGTCCAAGATAGCGTGGAGGCCGAGCAATTGGTCCACCGAGTTCAATCCTCTTCCAGGGATATATAGCATGAAGGTCGCTGCGCATCGCAATCGAAAAATGGGCAAGAGCAACGATACTCAACCTGCGGCCCACCGAGCCTTTTTAAGTGGCCCAGTCATGACTCATTTCTCTGAAAAATTCTGTTATTTAAGAACAATGTATTAAAAACTTAGTGGGAAATTCTTTGACAAGAAATCAAATATATCAATTTTGCTTTTTTAATGCCGAAGTCGTATGGCTGTGAATTGATATTCTTTTTTCTATTTGTAACGGTTACGGTTAGTGATAACAGACAACAGTAGAGTAAAAACAATTTTAATGGTAGAACTAATTTTTAACAATCCTCCATATACTTTTCAAGCGAAAACTATTCGAACGTTTTGGAGGTTGACTGTTTTGTAGTGAAAAACAAACATGGATCAGTACTTGTTTGATATGTCACGAAAGTGCGGTATTTAAAAATTCCAGTCAATAGGAATCATTCAGTGATACTTTCCCTCCAAGATCTCTTTCAAGAGATGTAAAAAGGCCTTATTGAATATTCCTTACAACAGCAACAAAGCCTTTTTGTTACTGGTAATGTCACAGCAGGAACAGAGACATCCTATGAAGTATGTTATATTATTGATAATCATATGAAACCGATTACAACATTAATTTGTAAGAAAGAAGGACATATTACAGGGGTGGCAAACCTTTATGGATCAACGAGCTATTTTTTCTAAGGAAATGCTAAATGAGGCATACACGTGCCATCAAATAATTTTTTTTGACTTGTGATTTATTGAGAAAATATAATAAAACCACATATTAGCAACGCAAAACTCTTTATTTACTACAGAAAAATACATTTTGTACTTTATAGTAGTAAATGTTTTAGGTTAACGTGTAATTCAAATGATATAACATTAGTGTGATTTCTACTGTTGCAGAGAGAGAGAGAGATTAGATGATAAATAAATTTTATAAGGATTGGTTAAGATGTAACTTTTTTAGCAGAATGTATGCTGAATTGGAGTCATCTGCTAAATGGTTTCTAAGCGAATCTTTAATATTATTCGTCTCTGAAAATGTCTCGAAGGCATAGGTCGATGAAAACATGGTTAGAATAGCATGAGCCTGCTTGTTCAAACAGTTAACTGTATCTGGAATCGAATTTAATGTTTCCAAAATTTCGTTACTGGCATTTTTGCTTATATTGCTTGTTAATCTTTCTGTTTCAATCAGTTCTAACTTTTTCCTTGTTTCAATAAATTTTTGAATCCATATTGAACTAGACTATAAATCAATAAGTTGCATTTCAAATTCCTCTATTTCCAACGTCGAATTGGGGAAAGTTCAGTTTATCAAATGATGTCATATCAGGGATCATAATAAACTTGAGCGTTTCTGATAATTTTTTGAGCTGAGAAAATCTCACTGAAAATTCCTTGATTGAAGAAACAATCGTGGTTGATCGTTTTGACTGGTGGCGTGCCCAAAATATTGTGCCGCGTGCCATCAACGGCATGCGTGCCAATGGTTCGCGATCCCTGACATATTATTTTTCATCAATATTTCCAAAAAATGAGAAAGTTGGATATTTATAGATATTTTCCTCCAAATTTTAACAACAATTTTGTATATAAAGCGGATATCAGCAAATATTACTAATATACCTTAATTTAAAAAAATGATAATAAATCTTGATAAATAAACCATTTTCAATCATTGAGTTGAAAAGCAATCTCAAGACAGATATGCACACATGTGTTTGATTATTCAGTTCCTACTGTTAGCTCGCACTCTCTATATATTTATTTATCTTCGTGGAATTTTTAATCGTTAATAAAATACATTTTAAAGCGCTCAATTGAGCTGAAATTTTATATACAGGATTATTTTGGTTGACACTATAATAATTTAATTATAATTAATTGATTAAAACTAATTCAAAGAATCAGAAATACAGCCACGTTGGCATCATTTTTTGCGACTTAGCGACCCTTTTGGCAGCTTGTGTCAAAACTTGAAAAGGTTTTTCCCTCACATTTTAAAGCGCTCATTTGAGCTGAAATTCTCTATACACTATTGTTTTGGGTAAACATACGATAATTTAAGTATAATTAATTAAAATTAATTGACTGAAACTAATTATTTAAAGAATTACAGATACAGCCAGGTTGAATTCACCTTTAGCGACTTGAGTCAAAACTTAAAAAGATTTTTTTTCCTCACATTTAACGCATTCATTTATACTGAAATTTTATATACACGATTGTTTTGGATGACAATACGATACTTTAATAATAATTAATAAAAATGATTTACCACTTAATGTTGTGATTCTGTCATATGTATATACAAATTTATATTCATTGTAACTATTTAATAAAAAGTAGCAAAAATAAAATTTTTCTTTTTTGATTGAAGTAGGAATTGACTTAAAAAAATTTTTTTTATGTTACTTGTTTACATTATTACTAAAAAAAGCATTACAGGTATGTGATAGTTTCGGGATAACTGTCAACAAGTTATCCTGTCTCCAAATAAGCCTAAGGGAAAGCTCTATTATCCACTCATCAGAATTAGTTGAAAAAAAGAATAATTTGTTGACGTTACATAAATATAGATAGAAGTCCACATTGAGTGCAGCGCAGCAACGCTGGTGGAGGGGTGAGTGGGAAAACATTCGCCGGAGAGCAAAGAGAAAATGACGTCACATCTCCATCATACCCAACAACTTGCTGCCACATCTCAACGGAATGAGGAGAGAAGGGATCAATTTCTTTAATATAAAGGATTAAAGAGAATACTATTTTTAAGTTCGTTACTCGTTACCTCTTAAATAACTGTATACGATTATTGAATGGAAACTTTAAGTAACAACTTGGGATAAAGTAAGAAAAGGTAGAGAAGTTTAAAATTATATTAATTGTTTATTGTTGTTATTCAACTTATATTGATTGTAACTATTTAATAAGAAGTAGCTAAAATAAAACTTTTCTTTGTTGAACTAAGTAGGAATTGATTTAAAAATTTTTTTTTATATTACTTGTTTTTAAAAAACTGACTTTTACACAAAAGGGAGAAAAATATCATAAATTTTCATACTTCAGAAATACCTGAAACTTTCAAGAATTTTCTAAACTTGCTTGGATATAATTACCCGAAAATTTAAAAAAGCACGGTTCATTTAGAGAATAAAAACCAAGCAAAATGAGATCAATAAAGAACTCATTTAAGGAAAAGTCCATTCTACAGCTATCAAACGTCTAGAAAAAGTGAAAAAAGAAAATCCCTTTTCAAATAAAACAGAGATTTCAGCGTTTGGAGTCTGTGTGTTTGTTCGGAAAGTTGGGATCCATCCAAGGGATAAAAGAGAACTCACGGAACATTAGTTCCCTAATAGCTCAAATCCCCACCCACTCCATCTTCTGGCAAACAAGATTTGTCACCGATCGTGTTCGAAGGGAAATGACAGCTGCAGCCCCGAGTTAACCTCCTCACTCGACCGTTTAACTTTCGACCCAACCATCTATCCCATTTAAAATAATTATCAACTTAGAAGGAAAATAATGAAGCAATTTCCTCAGCTCAAACGACTTGATTGTGTCGCGAACAGCTGCCGAGACTTACCTCGGCAAATAGCTGCGACATAAGTTTGCGATCTTCACTGATTTTCTTTCAAATAGCCAGGTAAGAAGTTAACAACATCAAAAAGATGTATTGTGACAGTAAAATATACATATTTACAATTGCAATATATATATTTTTTATTTTGTATTGTGTGTGTGATAAAATTTCTCTAAAATTAAAAATTAACTAACGTTATTTTTAAGAAAATTATATATTTTTGTATTTAAAAAAAACTTGAGTAACATAGTTTTATAAGAGAACTCAAAAAGATTTTATTTCGATAAAAACAAATTTAATATGTTAGTCTGCAAATTGTACTACAAGGCATGTTCAAATGAAAGTGATTCAAAGCTTCGCATGCGAACAAATATCAATGTATTTTCGTGAAACAAACGTGATAGTGAAGGTGTATGTACCATACATACGCGCGCACAAACAGATTTGTGATAACTCCTTTCGTAAAAACATTCCATTAATTTAAAAATGGCTGACGTGGATGCAACTGTATCCAAATAGATCAGCCAGTTGTAATAAAGTTTTTAACACTGAATGGGTAAAACGGAATGGACCTGAGCTTACAGCACTTGTTATGCTACAGGGATGCCGGTGACGACTTTATGCAGCACATAGTGGCAGGGAATGAAATATCTGGTATCACCACTTCCAACCAGTATTCCGCCAACTTGCAATGGAAGCATCCCGATTTACATAGGCCCTAAAAATGCAGAAGCTCGTCAGCATGAAAGGTGATGTTGACGGCATTCTTCTCAACATGCAGAGACCTATTAATGGAGTTTAATGAGCCGATCGCCTCTATCAATACTTAACGGTATACCCAAACACTTGATACGCGACATAAAGCTACCAAAACCAAATGTCCAATATGCACGACAATACAAGGCAGCATGTCACCAAGGTGTGCGTAGAGGCATTGGCCAGTAAAAGTAGGAAGTTCTGGAACAGTCCAGATCTGTCGCCTTCTGACTATCACATCTGTGGACTGCTGAAGAAAAGCCTAATGGGTCAACGATTTCACTCCGACCATGACGTAAAAGCCGCAGTTCTGAACTGGTTCCATGATCAACCGACATTGTTTTTCGAGGATGGAATTTATAACCTTCCTAAGCAATGGGACGCCTGACCAAGCCCCATGGTTTTTTTAGAAACTTTGTATGCATTTCATTCATTAAATATTCTCTTTTCTATTTATATATCTGTCTCATTTCTGACCCTACGCATCCAGTGTGGATACACACCTCGAATCCCTTTTATTCGAATACCTCTTATACAGCAATAGATGTTACCGAGGCAAACGTTCAATTTTATCTTTGAGGATTTAATTGAATTGTTCTCCGTCCAGCAACCATCGGACACAGTAGGTAAAGTACAAAACCGCATTCGAAATGAAACAAAAGTTTAACCCTCCAAGCGGTCTGCACGTAAAATTCGCCATTCCAGAGATGCTTTTTCTGCCTTCAAGCAAGATTCCCCAAAGTGGCCGAGCCGCATTCTTAAAAATACGGCTCAACCGCTTTTGAGAACCCCACCTGAAAGCAAAAAAATATGTGCGGTGCATTTTTGAAAGATCTCCAGAATGGCAAGACTTTAAGTGCAGACCGCTTAGAAGGTTAAATGATTCATCGATTGGTAGAAGAATCATATAAAAAAAATTCCGCAGCCAATCATTTTAAAGATATAATTTCTTATAGTTGGATTCGAACTGAATAATTCATATTATCGACAATTGACTGAAAGTTAAATGAATTACTTCAAAGATTCATTGAAAAGTAACCAATCAACATTCTTCAATTAATCATTATATAGTTGTAACTTTTCAGAAACAAATTTTGATAAAAGAGAATTAACCCAACTATGTATCCTTTCGAAAATACTCGTTTCATGACCGATTAATACAACAAGAATAATAAAATGACACGTACAGAGAAATGTTTACCCTCCCCATTAAAATTCAACTTGATTGGCACATTCTAGATTACTAAAAATAATACTGAAAACCTATGATTTTTAAACTGGGTTTATTAAATACGATGAAGAAAATCCTAGCGAAGTGATATTCAAAGCACTAGAAATGTAGTCAAGTAAAAGTAGGTTCAAATTAATACGATTTAAAGAAAGTAAATGCATGATATATCATTTTATATTGAAAAAAGTTACAAGATGCAATTTGTTTGGATGGAGTTGCATTTTTAAATTATTCAAATTGTATTCATTTTTATTCAAATTGTACTTATATTATTATTCGAATAATATTTATATTATTATTTGAATATAATATTTTATTATTATTCGAATTATATTTTTACTATCATTCGAATTCTATTTTTATTATTGATCGAATTGCATTTTATTATCTACAATTTCTATTTTATATGTATTTTGTGTAAAATAATTAAATCTATTGTCATGCCTTCTACCATTGCCATCGACTGTAATCTTTTGAATGATAGCAACATGTTTGCTTCGAGTTGTTTGTGTAATATAATATGTGTGGAAATATTCAGTTGCTTGTACTGTCTCTCGCTAGAAGAGGTTCTCACCGCATGAAACTGATGACATGTGTCTAAATCTTTTTAATGCTAAATGAAAGTTGTTGTTGAAAAGCATGAGTCGTCATTTAGTACCGTGTGGCAAACTCAATTATATCTTAGATTTGAATCCAACACAAAACCTTTGGAAAGCTAATCCATTATAAAGTAGATATAATTTTTATAGACGAAATTCCTCAAAGCAATGCTTCATGTACTAAACATTGCCTCAAGACCACGCTCAACAAGGTTTAAAAATAAATTATTTTATAAAAGTTCTCCTTTTTCGCATGCATATTCATTTATTGACATTTATTGAGCTAATGACTGTAAAGGAAGGAGGACATTGCAAAACTCTAAAAATTCAAAGTTATTTACTCGTTTGCATTGAAATGGAAAATTTATATTATTACCGTGTAAATTTTTATAATCATGCTGAATATGACCCAACAGTTCAATAACGTGTTCTGGTACTTACGTATTATCGCAACAATCGCCAAAATATATTAATGTTGGAATATTCCACATGGACACTTTTTAGAGGGCGCTATCAACGCAGCTACCAGCGAATTAACGAAGGAAAAGAATTAATCAGAGAGCGGATTCGAAACGAGAAGACCGGAGATTCTCTGCTGAGAAAAAGGAAACAAGCGGAACCGTGGCCGAGTAGGGTCCAGACATCCGTTGTTTGAAAGATAGTGACGCGTAGGTCACCTACATCATAGTGAACAGTTGTGTAAGAACTGTACTAGGATTTAAAGTACTGAGAACTGTCATTAAGAGCCAGAAGTGTTCAATCGAAATGTCAATCTTTTATTATCTGTGTAAACGTGCGTCGTAGTGAGTAGATCTGTATCTATTGTCCAACATTAAACGTTTAGTTTAACAAAAAACGAGTGTAATCCTTGAATACCCCTAGAACTGCGCCAATAATTCTACATTAATAACTCCCCTTGTTGGAAACCCAGATTTAATATGTGTCGTACGCGCTGAATTGGCAACCAGGTGCTTCGTTTCATATAATGTCGCCAGTAGTTGGGATAATACATAAGTACCCATGTTCAATATGAATTATCACCGTGAAATCGTATTAAAAATTATTCCATACATTTATTTAAAGTATTTATTCTTCATGTAACCAATTCCTATGCATATCTTACAGACAAAAGTACAGCTTCAAATATGAAATTCAAATTTTTAAATTACATTCAGAAAAATAAATACGGGAAAAGCGAAACATCGATTTAATCACTTACTTTCAATATAATTCAATTTCATTTTATTTGTCAAACGATAATTCATTAAAATGACACAACCGCCTTCAAAAAATTCTTCTTTTCTGTAAAATTCTTCGATTTTATCTCACCATTGAATGACAACAGAAATAAGTAGCTCCTGAAAAATATTCATTTTCTTTCAATACTATTTAATCGGAAAGAAAAAATTGCAGTTCCTTTTCAACTATCTTCTCAGATTTTAATAATTTCTTTATCAAAGCAAATTGCTTCAGCCATTACATTCAATGAAACGATTATTCGCATTTTTCGGAAAGAAGATTAAAAGGTAAAAACTCTTTTCTCTCAGCATCCTGGCGATGCCAAAAGGCTCTTACTAATCTCTGCTGTCAAATTCCGTGACTTAAATACGATCGTCTGCATTAAAAGCACTTTATTCAACTGTCATGCACCAAACACTCATTCCAGCAGGAGATATTCACTCGTCGGCCTTTTAAATGCTTTTAGATTGAATGTTCAATTATCCGAGATCTGTTTTCATAAAGGAATATAATTCTATTATCCTTGTTTTTAGATTTCAAAAGGGGTTTGATTCGGTTATACTAGTAGTTATCCAACGTCATCTGTTTTATTCACGGAGTCCTAATGCAGCAATCAGATTTGCACTTGAATCGCTTCTGGTATTTTAAATAAGTTAGGTTTCATTGAAAATTTTAAGCGGAATTATTTTCATTTGGACTGGGTAAAATGAAAGAGTAAATTTGTTACCGCTAAGTGCAGAAATCAGTTAATCTTCAGACTTGCTAGGTAATGTGCACATTAACTAGGGCAGGGGTACTCAACCTCTTTATTCTCCCGGACCGCATATTTAAAGAAGTTATTACACGTTGGATGGAAAAAATGGAAATGAATAAACATTATAAGACAATGGCAATATTGGGCTTTTAAAATGTGGAAAATTGATCAAAATAATAAAACTCATTTTTTTGGTTTTCAAAACTATATTAATCCCTATAAATATAAAAAATACTTTCCACATTAAAAAAACTTTGGTTTTATGCTTTTTTTTCTGAGTTATGGGGTAGTTTTGATCCCCTTTCATTCATGACCAAATTTCTAATTTACATTTTACTGTCATACAAACAAATCTACCATGCCGTTTGATAATTTGATTTTTTTTTCTTTTTATAGTCTCATTGATTTTTATTTCAAATATTAATTTATCTAGTGCAGAATGACAGCAAAGTGTAGTTTTGAATGAATACCAGACTGAAATCAGTATATCATTTGTTTATAATTAAAACTCAGTTTCAACCATGAAATAGTCACTACTGCAGTTTGTTCTCGCTACTTCACCATCATTTGTTATTACTAACCATTATAGTTACAAATAGGGAAAAAAATCTTCCAGTTCGTACCCGTAAGACATCATAACAAAATTGGTAAATCAGATTATTTGATTGAAAGAATTTCCCGTTATATTTTATTGCATTCCTCTTAAATAATTGATTTTTTTAATGTAATGGGCCATAAGCGGGCCACTTAGAAGAGCTCGGAGGGCCACATGCAGCACGTATGCAGCAGGATGAGTATCGCTGAACTAGGAGGGATCCATTAAAGTGCGGAAAATTGTTTTATTTTTCGAATTACCTAGGTGAGAGGTATAGGACACTTTCTTACCTTTTAGAGATCAAATGCTCATTAGGTAGTAATAAAGGAGGCCAGACAGGATAATGTACCTATAATTGCGACTTTTATAAAATTATTATAGTTTTGAATGATTTGGTGCCTTTTACAGGAATATCATAGAAAAAAAGTTGAATTCTTATTTGACAGAAAAAGTTACAATATAGAATATTTTTTTGTATTCACATAAGGAACGAATATTAAATAATTTCTATATGAAAGTCTATATTCGCTAGAAATACAATAACACAACAGTTCGAGTAAAGCCATATAATAAGTAAAACAATTACTAGATTTGTACAATTGCCGTTAGAACACGAAATGAGTCTGTTACCAGCACATTACCAGTTTTACATAAGATGAGCCACACGCGTCTTTTTTAGTACATAATTGTTGTGTTGTTGTTGCACGCCCCCATTGTTCTGCAGTGCTAGACCAGGTCCATGACATCGTACACTTTCAGAAAGTCCAACACCAGCAAGGGATCGTCTGCTAAATCCTACTTGGTGAGCCCTAGGCATTCGAAGATGTGGGCAGGCGAGGCAGGCTCAGAATAACAGTTCGTGCACATTTCAAAGCTCTTGCATCCTTCGGAATTCATTGTTTTGATATGGCCACTTCGAAAGCGTGATAGAAGTGTTTGATCCTGTCTTGTAAAACCGTGAGCCAGAGAGCCTCCAGGACGAGAACACTGATACCAATGGTACTCTTGAGGGGGTAATCCAAGTGGTTATATTCTGTTGTTTTGTGCAAGAGAAAATCTCCAAAAAGGTGAGGGGTGCTGACGGCTCTGATACCTCGCAAGCGTCAGCCTTGGCCAAAGTGTCCGCAATCTCATTTCCCTCTAGATCTATGTGAGAGGGAATCCACTGCAGATGAATTTGATGCGATGTGGAAAGATGTTTTAACTTGGTGAGTATTGACACTCCAACATTATCTCTCACACTTTGCCAATTGGACAAGTGCTGTATTGCACTTCTACTATCAGGCAGTATCCAAATCTCTTTTCCATTTCGAAGAGATGCAAGAAACCAAGGGCCTCATCAATGGCTATTAGCTCACTGCGAAAAATCGAGCAACCGTCTGGTATTTTCCTCTGGATTCTTAAGATATGAACTTGCGATTTGATGTAAATTCCGCTTCCAGATCGATAATAATTGTCTCTACGGCCATCCGTATAAACCTGAATGGCGTCAATTGGTATATCTCCAATTCTATCTAGAGCTAATTGCTTTAGATAGGCATGTAGGTCTGCTTGTTTATTCAAGTGTACTGGTAATTCTGGATGGAAAAAGACCCCGTCAAGACAGTATACATAATTGTTGTATCTCAGTTAACAGAAACTTCTAATAAAACACTTCATTCATATTCAAATTAATATGTAAATGTCATTCATGCAAAAAATACGTTTTAACGTACATGGAATAAATCACAGTATTAATAATAAAAAAGTAGTTTTTGTGTAGAAATAATATAACATGTTTGGTAATGTTGCCTTGTTGCACTTAGTGACGTTCTAACATTTGAAATGTATTAGGTTATCAAGTATGAAATGGAGCAAAGTTCATGTGTTATTTATTTCAATTGCACACAACCTCATTTAGATGCCGTATTTTGGCATAATTTGTTTTTCGTGTGAAAGGCACAATTTTTCCCCTTTTTAACGCATATTTCAGTTTGAAAAAAAAATTAACAGATCATCTTAAAATCTTAGTTTTTGTCGGAAAAAATTGAATTCAACTATGTGCATTTTTTGCTCCATTTCATACTTGAAATCTATTACTATTGGCCATTCCCACAAGTAGTCGTTGAAACACACATATATATTCATGCCTTTCTTTATTTAATTCCATTTTTTTGAAAATTTTTGTAAACTATATAATTAAATATTAATTAATACAGGTGTTTTTATGAAGTCAACGTAAGAAACTCATGGCGGCCGCGGGTTCCCTATCTCTTACCTACGTAATCTGAGTATTACCTAGATAATATGCACATTAACTACTAGACACTCTTTAAAGCGAACAAAAGGTCTTTGGTGAAACAACGGCAGTGTTTCTATGAACAAAAATTAAATGCTGTTTAGTTACTTTTTTGATATCTAAAGAAAAAAGTTAATCAATCAAATATTCAACACATTAGTTGGCAGAGTCAATCATCAATCAATTGAAAAACTACAATACAAGTAATCAAACGGTATAATATATTATTACAATTAAGGAAATGAATTTACAAAATAATATTATAAATTAATTCAAGGGGTCTTTTATCGAATATATTTACTGTCTCTCCCTCTCTTTTTTTTAAATGTTTAGAATAAATTATTCTGGGGTGAGTTAGCTTCAGCCAAAATTCCTAACAGAAAAAAATTATGATGAAAAAACTTTTGAACTCTAAAGACACGGAAACCGCTAATGTTATTCCGCACTTTAACGGAGCAAATCCTTTTGCAGATTAGCTAGGTAATCCGTACTTTAACGTCTTTTGAGCTTTAATAGTAACATATTCGATGAAATATAAATAATAGAATTATTGCATTATTCTCCAATATTCATCTTATCTATGCCAAAAAATTTTTTAATTCCTACAAATTATTTGTTTTTAAATTATTTATAAAATAAAACAGCAAAAGAACATTTAAGAAAATATACTGAAAGATATATAGAGCAAAAATATACAATGTGCGGAAATATTATCTTTTCTAAAGCTGAAAAACTAGAGAATGGAGATTTGAGGCACTCTTAAACAGGACAAGTACTGATAATATAAGAAATGTTTTTCATGATGATTTTGAAGTGATTTACGAAATAAAATAACACTTATTTTAAACTAATTTATTCATTTATTTTTCCGGTGTCAATTCAAATTTTTGGGCTTAGCTTCAAATAATTAAAATAATCAGTGAAATTGCCGAATCGGCCGCTTCTCCGCCAAATTTTGAAAAATCGCCGTTTTGCGTGTTCTGTTTGGAGTAGCAACCTTACCACAGACGCAACGCTGGAGCGCGAAATTCAAGGTTGGTATAGGTTAATTATGTGACATCATAGTCACATGATAAATTAAAACCCCCGTGATTCTAGCCAATCAATTCAAAAAAATCATTTGGGATGTCCACGATAAAAACTATCTTGTGTTTTTAACTAAGTTTACGCTCTCCGGTGTTGCCAAGTTTTTCGAGAAACTTTCTTGATAAAAATGCATTTTATTTCAAAGTATAACAAAATACGACCTTTTTTTAATTTAAAAAAAACTTTTTTTAAGAAATTTTTTTTTCCCAACATTTAAACTTCACCCAAAAATTTAAAAATTTTAAAATTTTTTCTGAGTTTTAAAAAAGAACAAGTACAATTAGTTTAATGTTTGTTTTAATTTAATAAAAACCGTGTTTGTTTTATCTGTGACTTCATGAATTAAGCCCATTGAAATCATTAAAAATTGCATTTTAAAGTTTTGAAATTGAAAATCGCTGCAAAAATTTTCATTTTAAAATGCAAAAATTTCATTACCCCCAAAAATAAAGTATCGACTCATCATCTTTACCTCTGCCCCTTTTTTCCCGACATTTATGATGCGAATGTATATTTCCGAGGCCACCTTCCAAATCATTTTCGCATCACTTACAAAATTGTACACATATCTATATTACTCAATTTAAACCAATACCTTTTCCTTACACTCCTAAACACATGATGATTATCCTCTTTCACACTTGACTGATTTCTGCAGCACCATTTAAATACCATCATTCACTTTCTTACCCGTTCTTTCTCTCAATTCCATACTTTTTCCATATTTCGGACATACATACGATGATCCAATTAAACCTTCTTTCATGCACCATTCTAAAACAGTTTTCTTTCCAAGCACAGGCAACAGGGCAAAAAACCTTTCACAATATTAATCGTAAATTTTTCATGCATTCATTCAGATTCTCTCTAACAGCATCGCTGGACATCGTGGCAATCTGTGGAAATTTATGCGGAGAAAAAGAGTAATATTACCTGTGAAAATGTTTCCTCAACGAAAGAACAGAGCAAAAGAAAACAGCTGGTCTATAGGAATTTCCGGAGCAAGTGAAGAATGGCCGGTTGCTAAACAAAATCCCGTTAAAGAATGAAATGCGCATGCTCATTAACTAACTATCGGTAATTTAAAGTAATAGAAAAGCACTGTCCATGCGCGAAAAGGCGCCGTTGGAAAATTAAACTGTTAAAATTAAAGAAACGTACTGCGCATGGGCAAAATTGCAGCAATATTGTTAAAAACTGTTAAAAAATTACTGCACATGCGCGAAATTTCACCGAAACTGACTTCTTTACTGAAAAAGAAATTCAGGAGGGTTACCAGATTTGGCGCATTTATCGATTAGGCGAGAAAACACCTGGGGGATAAGCGGCTGATTCGACAACCAACCAAATAATTAAGCCTACCTTATTTTTCCACGGGTCGAGAGTAATATTGAGAGAGTCCGGAGGGTGCTGTAATAAAATCGGGGATGAATAAAAACCACTCGTAAATGTATAGCAAACCACCTTAGTATAACACGTAATTTTATGAAAAATGGCAAGTTTTCGAGTTTAATGTAATTTTGCTCGTGAGTCAAAGAGTCCGTTGCCACACAACTGAAACGAAGCAAAAGTTACATACATAAAATCAAAAGTTTTATTTTCAAGTTAGTCGGAAGGCGAGGACTCGCGACATCAAGAAATATATTAAAAACTCATTATTATACTCTGAAAGAAATTATAAAAAATGTACTTGTATGTTTTGTTTGTCATATAATTCATTTTCTTTATGTCTTTTCGTCGGATGGCTGTGAACCGCCGAATACGATTTTCATAAAACCAAGATGATGCGTTGTGAAAGTGTGAATAGTTAGGTGACCTCCCTGATGCCTTTGTAATTGTAGGATATATATGTTAATTAAAACAAAAAAAAACTTTTTTTAAGATTCCTTTTTCTATTTTTATGATAAAGAAAAATCTGCAGAATTTTGTATGCTGTGAGAGGGACGTCATAAAGAAGTCACCAATTGAAAATAAGTCAATTATTTACAAAATTTATGAGAAAGGTGCTTCCAAGAAAAATAAATAATTAAATTACGCATGAAAACATTTTAAAATATTTAATTTTCAGTGTAAATGCGGATTAAAGATTACACATACATAATTCCCTGTTACTGGTCGTATTTCAGAGAGCGCATCCCTCCTGTGATGAGTTAGTTCAAAATCTCGTTCGTCACTTGAAATACAATTTCAATTGATTTATTTTTGGAACTACAAAGAAAGTGATAAGTTTTGAGACGAAAGTCTGTTGGTCGATTCCTTAAAAAGCGTCACGAAAACAAGATATGCATAATCGAAGCTCTTTTTAGAATTTCTAACTCCTCTCGATATTGCTATCTACTTTAGAGTGCTGCTAGTGTGTTCAGAAGAAGCAATTGAACTACATTGTCAAGGACGCTATTCAGAATAAACGAACCGAGCGTCTTGAAGTGTACATATGTACATTCATAGAAAAAATTGCAGTGGCGACAAAGCCTTTTAAATTCATACACCGCATAAATAAAGAACGCACAAAAGAAATCGCACAAAAATAAAATCGCATAGAAAAGGACCGCATAAAAACAGGTTATATTTCTTGAAAATTTCCTTTCTTCTTTTTTTTTGTCATGAAAACGTATTATGAGGTGCTCATTACTTATCTTGGGTGTGTATTCAACAATACTAATATACAAATTTTCACAATAATATTTCTTATTTGATTATTATATTGGGAGGATAAGTATTTAATGCTGAATTGTAACAAATAAAATGACTAACTTTTCGTTTCCAGTGGTAGACCTGCATCATATTATACTGCGAAATAAATGTATCAGCATTTTTTTCATGACGTCTCGTATGAATTATTTTTACCTGGAAAACATAATGTCAAAGAAAAATGATATTTTAAAGATGATACTAGAAAATTCCTCAGCTTGAAATAATCAAACGAATAGATTACTCCATACAAATTTATAGAAAAATCATTTATCAATCACTTTAGAAAATTAGGGAGAGTTGAGATGGCACACAAGAGCTTGGGCAGATTAATCAAATATAGTCTAAAAAAACCAAAAAGCACTCTGATTATGTGCTAACAAAAGTAAACTTTAATAATGGTTACTTTATGTTGATTATATATATGTATTTAAATCATTGCTATATATATATATATATATATATATATATATATATATATATATATATATATATATAATATCACGTGTACGAAAATTCACATATTTCGGTAGTTCGGGAAGTGGCTGAAAAACTTAAAAATTACATTACATTCAGATCTACATAAAATTGAATGATGTGGTAAATTTTAATTTCTGTAGTGTACGTGTATTTTGTCTGTGAGAAGTAGGAAAAATGTTTCTTCCACTGTATTTCATTACGTATATTATCCAAGAAATATAAATAAATATGTTAACCAGGAATTAACATGGGATCCTTTAAAGTCTGAAACTGACAATTTATTTATTTTGAAAACAATAGTCTATTATGAATAACTTCGTCTCATCAAAACCTCTGCCTGTCTCGATAACCCCCAGGTATAAGCTAAAACTTTTATTCCTCTCTCTTTTAAATAAAGAAGAAATTCAGTTTCAATTCCAACAATATCTATCATTCGTATATAATATTACACGGTTAAAATATATTTGGCCAATAGCTATTTCAGATTAGCAAGTAAAAAAACAGTAAGCGGGTTTCTTTAAAAAATTAAATTAAAAAATATATTCTATTATTAGTAATGAACATTTTTAAAATTTTAATTGTTTTCACTCATGTAATGCATATTGCATCTTATTTCTCTGGAGTGGGAGGAAGTATCGAAATATTCACTAGAAAAGGGGCGCCAGTTCATAAAGGTTAGGAACCTATGCTTTTAGCAGACCAGTGGTGAGCGACTTTTTACATGTGGTCTACTTTGCAAGGTGTTTGGCGGTCACCTTGTAACGTAGAATGTGACGAGCAAAAAACTCAACAATATTTGGATTTTAACAATAATAAATACAAATTTTAAAACTACGACTTTTAAGTAAAACATAAATACAAACATATAACTGTAGCCCAGAAGTTGGGGTATCACTATATGTCCGCAACCTATGTTTTCAGGGAATAAGAAAGATTCAGCCACTAATACCCTCCATAATTAAAAAATTAGTTTATTATGATCTCAATTTATATTTATACTTGAAACAACTGAGAAGCTTTATGATCAGGACTAATAAGAACCCAAACTGTAATTCTAACAAATAGTGCAATAAACAACCGAATCGAACTACAGAGGATTTCTAACTTTACTAGAATCGCTCTATTATTAAGCTTAATCTAAACAGTCTTACCGCTATTTCCTCGGCGGACAGCTGCAGTCCATATATTATCAATATATTCTTCGATCCAACGTATGATCCGCTAAGAGATTATCTTCTGGTCTCCGGATCCACTTAGAAATCAACTTCACTGGCACTATTGAACCGACTCATAGACTTTTAGAACACTCTTAGACTCTTTTCCTAGAACTTCACCACAGCTTCTCGCTCCACGCGAATACTAACGCTCTACTATATACAATTCCTAATCTGCATAACCTCGTTCTCTACTGGGGTTGAGTTTGCGTGAATTGCCATTCTCGCCCCAAAGATATCCCAAGAGGATTATTAATACAAGTACGGATAAATCCTAGTCACAAACTATACCCATAAATTTAATAATATCAAATGATGATGCATTTCAAACAAAAATAAATAATTTTCATAAAATAAATTCTCATGGCTATGATGCCATAAAAAGACTTACACTTCGTATTATCCACCTCCCAATCTTTCTTGAATACCTCGGTATGTAATTACTAACTGCTAATCTTGCACTGGATTTCTAAGTGGTCGTCTGTGAAACGGGAATTATATGTTGTTTAATTACTTGCCTCCCGAAAGTTGAAAAGAACAACGTGTTTTCGATGATGCTCACCATAAAAATGACAGTAGCAATACAATTTATAGTTTGTATGAAAATGGTAAAAATGAACTTTATACAAATTTGAAATACACAAAAAAACAATAGCTACTACTTTTTAATTGGAAAAAACAGATATATAGCGAGGTGAGAGAGAAAAATATGCATATATCAGGCTTTCGTAATTACGCGCATTATAACTTTTTGTTGATTTGCAACTTTTAGGCAATAAAGCATTGGGGATTCTCGCAATGTCTGAGAGAAGCCGTTTGCCCGATTCATTTAGGGTGGAGGCAGGTCAATGGATGGAAATGGGATTGTCACGGGCTGACGCTGCTAACGGTGAAAGTATTCTCAATCTTGAGTTAACCTAAGGGTTATCCCAGACAGGTAACTCACTTGAATTGTGTGTGTGTGTGTGTGTGTGTGTGTGTGTGTGTGTGTGTGTGTGTGTGTGTGTGTGTGTGTGTGTGTGTGTGTGTGTGTGTGTGTGTGTGTGTGTGTGTGTGTGTGTGTGTGTGTGTGTGTGTGTGTGTGTCGAAGGAGAAGAAAAGATTTCTGTGCCGCAACTTGTTGCAGACCACTCTAAGCATCAGGAGGAGAATATCTGCTAATACGGTGCGAAGGCGTCTTTGCAGGCTAAGTTTTCTATGCAAGACTGACCAGTTGCGTGTGTACCGCTCCAGCAAACGACAGAGAAGTGCTCGCTTATCTTGTGCAAGAGAACTACGCAGCACCACTGGACCCGGAACAACCAATGGGCTTCTGTACTCTTAACAGACAGGCAGGTTCACCTGGAGAGCGATTCCAGGACGATACTGCTCATCGGACAGTGCAGGACAGCGTGGAGATCTTAGCAAAAGTTTGCCCAGCCAGCGATTTCCACGGTGAACGTTTAGATTATTTAGCGAAGCGTGCCATTCTGTGAACATTTATGTTTTTATTTTCATATATATATTTTATGAACTAATTCTATATTTTAAATAAAAAACTCTTATACAATTTTTTTGTTTATTTAAACTCGTCTTAGATTGAATATGTAGATTTAGCGTGTAAGGAATATATATAAGCAATTTTTAACTTGCTCCCAGATGAAATAACTATGCAACGAGAGGGTTAAGTTGACTTCTAAAGAAAATTCTAAAACAGACAACAGGACCTTCCCATTTCTTTACACAACCCCATAATATCTGCTTAGGTAATCACTGTATTTCACTCCTTGATCATCCTCTAGAACTTATACTGATACTTATGCAGATTCATCCAGGACATTTGATTTTGCTCCTTGTTCAAACAAGACAGGACATAATGCGACAGGAAGCTGACAAACGCTCGTGGACGGTGACGCCATCCATGGAAGGAGCGCATTTTGGAATGGTTTGCTTTCGGTCTAACAGGATAAGTCCTCACTCACATGCTTCACTCTCGTCACGTAAATGGTTATGTTTTCCACCTCTTGGATCGTATGCGAGGACATGTAAAGCGGCGTAGAAAGTCCCTTTTCTGCCTCACAACAGTGTTACATGACGATCTCGCCAAAACCTCATCATTTCCTTATGGATTTTTCTTGCATTGTAATCTTTCAGAGGAAGGAAATTGTCAAACTGAGAGCCTCTATCTTCTCAATACATATGAACAAATCTGAATTTTCTGGGCCAGCAGCTATTTACTACATATACATAAGGATAATTACGAAGAGACAAGGATATTTATAAATTTATCAGATATATATATCTCAGCTGGCTGAAAATAAAGTCTTGTGTCTCCAACATGAGTTTGGTGTTTGTTGAGCAATAAAAATTTAAAACATTTATATTTTCAACTATGACATGTTTTGAAGAAAGGATCATTTAAAGTATATATCCTTTTTTTTCAACTGCTCAGGTAAGGTGAAAAACAAAATTATAATAAAATCTTGACCTGAAAAGGGTTTTAAAACTTTCATTTTATTTTATAGTATTATGATTAATCGCCCATACTTTTTATTGGGTATAAATAGAATGGTATGGAATCAATGTGCTTCATTCATTTTTTTAAAAAAAATCTTTTTGTTACAGTTTCTTAAAGATTTCATCTATTTCTTTTATTACATTTCCGCGTTTATTTACGTTCAATTCGCTCAATTAAAACTTATTAATATATTATCTATTCCCCAATTGCAACGGTACTTTCTAACACTCAATTTAACTTTTACATGGTTTTACAGATATAGAGGTTTAAAAAATTTATGGTCATAATTTAAATTTCATTCACACTTAGTTACACTGACACTTATATTTCCAGATTTTTTTAAATTCCATTCTAAATTCCTTTTATTCAACTACCTGATAGGATTTCCCATTTTCTACACTTAATATACTTTTCTCCTTATGTAAATTATTGAGATTAATTTTTAGCAGCAAGAAAGGTGCACATCATTGTGTTTTGCCATTCAAGAATTTTCAAGCATACTTGTCGTTTAATTTATTAAACAGATATATATTTCTTTGGAGCATTTTTACTACCTTACTGAATTTTTAAAGGGAAGGTTTATAGCAAAACAAGTTTTTAAAAAAAAGATAAATTATACTTTTTAGAAAGCAAAATTAACATTTTAAATCGTCTGCCAAATGGAGAAAGGGTAAAGCAGATGTTACTAAATTTTGTTCATGAAAGAATACACGGCCAAAACAATAAGAAAAAGTGAAAACTTTCCAGCTAAAGAAACAATTACCTTCTTCTTATATATTCTCGAGTAAATTGCAACTTCTTACGTGTAAAGAGATGTTGCAAAAAGAATATGGGAAAACCATTAATGACTGAATCAGGCAGATTTAGTTTGCGCTGATATATGGTAAAATGCGATTTTCACGGTTTTCTAAAAATTCTAAATTTATTGTCTTTGTATGAAACGGGGAGCCAGGTGAATTTCAAGAACTAAACAGAGTCTACTCACACACACGCAGAGGTGTTTATTAGAGCCAGCGTCCCTGCTAGTACACCGTTCATGCCTTATATGCATTTAACTTCCCCAAACTTTTTATCGCGCCATAGGGCCGGCAATGTTTTAAAATTACCGCCACAACTGAGGAAAGTGGGTGATTGATTTTTATATTTTAAGATTGTTTAATTTAAGTAATTTTGTTGCATTTTAATTTCCAAATAATGGCTAAAATAAAACTCTAAATTTACCAAAAATAGTATAAGTGTTTCCATGAAAAGTCACACAAACCTGAAAAGAAATACCATAGTAAATAAAATGGAAATTACTTTATGTTCATTATACGTCGGTACTATTTTATCCATGCGGTACCGGTCCGACGGGTTTGGGATCACTGCCTTAGACGATTGGGACGAAAAGGAATCTCTATTCAGGTCAGTCATAATGGGATTTATTCCACACTGCTGTTAGTATTTGTGGAAGAAGAATTACTTGCATGCCTTCCTAGAGAAAGAGTTTATTTTCTGAAGTAATTGACTTCCTGGGTGATACTTATATACTCTTTCAAGTTGGCAGCATTGGAAAAAGGTAGGAATATAACAATCCCGCTTGAAAAGTAGTTTAACTAGTTTTGGAATTTAAATCAAAGCTGCAAACCGCGAAAGATTGTTAAAAGTATGTATATTATAGAAATTTTGCGGGTTTGGGAATATATTTTTTAAGTTAATCACATCTTAAAAGCATTTCTTCTTTAATACCTGCATAGACAGGCTCTGATTTAAGCCAAAACTTGACTTTGGCTGACGAAGAGCAACAACATTTGGCTGAAAAGGCCGGGTTTTTTCAAGATTACATTTGCTTCAAACTACATTAAAAGCGCCAAATCAACGATAGTTTGCGACGATAGTTAATTAATCAATATTTTTAAACTTGTATTGAAATGCAAACCCTCAAATATCTGGAGATTAAAATAAAAAGGCTTATACTATTATCAAAAACCTCATACAATTTTAAAGAACAAATTTTCAAAGAGCATTTTTTCTGTAGCCAAATATGGAGAATTTTTATTTGTTATAGTCACACTCTTCTCTAAGTAACGTAGCGGCTATAGAATTATTCATCGTACCCTTTAGCGCTGCGCCAACTAAGGTGAAACGGGTATAGAGAAAATGGTTTTCCAGTCAGTAACAGCAATTATTAAACATTTCCATTAAAGCGAGTGTAGGTGGAACGTTTGCGTTGTAAAAGTTTTGCTTTCTTGAAAATATAGGGACGGATTGACGTGTGTGTCGTTGCCGTTTTTTGAATCTCACTAGTCATGGTTTATTCAGAATATCTAAGTGCTCCCGTAAAATGAATGCATAATCAACCAGCAGAGTTAGTCTGAGCTGCCATCTAGTGTTCAATTCCTGCGTCTACACTGAAGAAGAAGAACCTTAGTAAGGGGTGTTTATTTGAACCACCGACTTATCGGTCAACTGTTGTTACATGGATGCCTTAGACGACTGAGACGAAAATAAATTCGTATTCATCGATGGGACTTTTATTTCTCCCTTTTACTTGATTTAGCGACTTGGAAGGTTGCTTCAAAACTTTATTTCATCATAATGCCTTTGTTAGTAATATACTTTTTAATAAAATGTCTATTTTTAATGTGAGGTGATAAAATCATAAAATTTTGTATACATTTGTGTGAGCCAATGTGAATTTCAAGAGAAATGTAGAAAGTTTACTTGATATTCAAATTAAACATAGATAGCCAGAAATGAAATTATAAATAAAACTTAAAACAAGAAACCATAAGATGATTTATTTAAAAGAAATTGTGAATATAATGTGAATATATTGCGTAAAAGGAATTCCCTTCGGTTGCCATGGACACGATCTACTCTTCGGACTCGTATTGCCCGGCTGCGGGCGACTTGCCAACAATAACTTGTTTTATTTGTATTGACTTTAAATTTTTGTGTCTCGTGCTTATTTTGTTGTATTTTTTTCTCGTGCTTTATTATTATTAATTGCACTTGTATTTATAAAAGTTAGCTGTAATTATAGCTATGGAAAGTTCTGGAACTTTCGATGGCAATAGATAAAAGAAATGAAGTGATATTCGGTTCTTTGAATAAAGACTAGCAGGAAGTTGTAGTCATTTTATTTGAGTATCTAATTTCACAGTAGTTCTGCCCGAGAATATTAATTCATAGAGGGAATTTTTTCTGGGACGAATTCGGAAAGTGGGATTCTTATGACAGCTTACTTTTATATTTTGCTGATTTCTCTTTTCTCTCTCATGGGCTTTCGAAGAGGAAATAATTGGAGGATTTCTGCAAGAGGAAGAAATAAGTCACATGCATTTTTTCTTACCAATTAAAACCAAGTCACAACACACAGTTGTAGAAATTTACTGGATTGATGCACTTTTTGGTAAATAAGGACGTAACAAATTACTTTTTAAGATACGCATCAATATATTAGCTCAAATTATTCAAAATACAAAATCTCTATTTAAGCTCACTTGTCATGTATTTTGCACCGCTGCACAGAATTCAGAAAAATTTGCTTTAAATATTTCTTTTCCTCGGCGAAAAGATTCGTAATAAAAATGAAGAATTAAAGAAGACTATACTGAATAATTAAATTGAACATTACCATGAAAAGAGAAATTACAATTTATTTAAAAAAAAAACATTCCTAGCATCTGCGAAGTTTCAAACAAAACAAAATGTGTTGTTATCAAAAAGATTTTTTGTATTTTTCGGCGGAGTGTCTATCTAAGATTTTTTTTTTTTCTTTAATCTGTAAAAGTTTACTAATTTTCAAAAGAATATTCGGTGCATTGATTTTTAAGCAGCCCTGGAAGATGTTCATTTTTCAAAAATCTATGTAATTTCTTCTGCTGAATTTATACATATTAGTTCATGTAAATGTTCCATTATTTCAAAGAAAATTACTTGAAAAATTTCAGGTATTATTCGGGAACTGCAAGAAGACACGTCGCATTTTCCAGTTGTAATCGATTAAACATTCAAAAACGGTTCGTTTTACAGAACGTTTTAAAATTAAAAGATTTCTCCTTCGATATCTGTTTGCGGAAAATTTTCATTCACTCTTAGTCATTTCGGTAAGAGATTTAATATATTTTTGTAATATATGATACTTTTGCACATTAGTTAATTGATTTGATATATTTTTTAAATTTAGCGGTGCATTTTGCACTTTATGTAGTTATGACTTTGCGAAAAATTAAACCTCACATTTTAGGTCATAATTTCCCCAAAAAGGCTGGGGAAATAATGAGCTGAAAACCCTTCCTATAGATCCGCCGCAGATTTTTAAATAATGGTAGAGGAAATTTTTAATTTGAAAGTTTCTTTGCGGTAATTCCCTCTAGACATGTTCCATTATTTGTTTATACAGAGAGAAGAAAAAAGAATATTACTGAGAAATTTTAACATTTTCGCCTACTAAAAATATATAATTTGTATAAAAGCTTATATATAAAATAATTTAAAATTTCCAAGATTCGGAATATAGGCAAATAATATACTAACTGGACTCTAGAGGCGGCTCAGAAGGCTAGTGGTGATGGATTTAAATTCTGAGCCTCTGCCAAGCAACGCTAGGGCGACACCACCGATCGCAAACTCTCTCTCTAATTACCACACCACACACCAACGGAAGGACATTCACCCTGGACAGACTTAACGTGAATCAACCCTTTCTACACGGCAGGTTTTCAGTGGCACATGGCTCGTGCTCATGAACCTCCAGTCATGATTCGTAACCATAACCACCACGCTCCCACGGCCTCTCATAAAGACTATAAAGTGCATGCGTACTCAATTTTATGCATGTTAGATCTTCAAAACTGGATATTATTGTGTAAATTTTTAAGTTACAATCAATGTAAAACATCGTCGCGAGCAATAAGCAAACTAATATTGCTGGCTTACCTTTCTAATTGGAAGTAGATCTTATTTTCCTATTTTCCTCTCATTCTGATATATCGCCAGGAAGATACGTCCATCAGCAACATTTTTAAAACAAAAAGTTTCAGCCTTTTGAAGAGTACAAAAATAAATAACATTCGATAAGGGAATGTGCGCGAATCTATTGAATGGAAATATAGACGACTTATTCCAACTTAATAATAATTGAATGATATACTGACATATTAGCACTTTCCAAAATGTTTAATCAAAGCATAAAGGAGATTCAGAGTGCTGTGTTTTCAAACACAAATGATCCTGGAGCAGTGCCGATATGAGATCATTTCGGGCCCTGGGTGCAGAAAATATACAGGTTTCCTTGCACTGGCGGAGTAAATTTATAACCAGAAAATCTGGTTAAGTCAACTATTCAGACTAGGACGCCCTTTCCAGAAGCATCCAATGGGTAAACCGTCATTGATCCTGGAAATGCTTTCTCGCAGTTTTAATGGATAACAATGTGTTTCGTCAACAAAACCCCAGCAGTTTGCAAACAATACAATATTTCCCCCACCTCCTTTATAGGCATAAACATTCCAATTGCATAGTAATGTCTGAACATGAAAAGAAAGGAAAAGTAGTAAAGCTTCGAAAAGGATAAAAAAGTATGCACAATTTTTTTAAAGAAAATTATAGATCTCTCAGAAAGCAGCTGCACAGGCAGGTTATATCGGTAGCATGTGTTAGGTATAAGAAAAATATAAATCTCATTCATGGGTAATTTATTATACACTACATGCTCTGAAAATTGCTAGATTTTATGCCCTGAGAAGAAAACGAATTTTGAACTTTACGCTTATCCAGAGCAATGACTTATAGATTCCGAGTCATGCACAAACATTTTACATCACATCTGCAATCAAAGATCAACTTAAAATTTATGCTCCATCTCTATGCATCTACATATATTATACACTGCTTAGAGAGTAATATTTTTTAATTTCTACTATATATATATATACTAATTCACTCTCTCCCTATATATATATATATATATATATACCCTGTTCAAATTTTCAATCGTATATAAAATACTTTCTACTCATCCATTCAAGTTCAAATACAAGTTCTTGTTGTGGAGGACCCTTGATGTTAATACAGTTTTTTTTCAAATATTAATTCATTAATTAAATTTTATTCGTAATGCTAAATTTATACTGCGTTATTTCTACATTAGTTACAACTAGCTGCAACAGATGGCACCAGTACGAACGAAGTAGAAATAAACTTTTAAAAAAAATTTACATTACTTGTTTAAGGTATCCGACTACGTTCGGAACCGTGATTTTGTAAAAGCGTATAAATGGATAATATTTATGATATTTAGTCTGACTTAGGTTAGAAAAAGTATATAAAATTGTTTTAAAAATATTATTACAACAAAAAACTTTTTAAGTGCAATATTTTGATAAAAAATGAACATAGAATGACAAATTTTCAAAACATCCTCTTTTTATGAAAAATGCTTCTATTATAATAATATTTTTGCATTTGTACAGCTAAGACCTTTGTACAGAGGTTGAACTAGAATTTTTGAAATATATAACTTAGAAATTGGTTTATCCATATTTTACTACAACAGAGGAGGGAAATTTAAAGAAAAAAACGCCAGTAGTTATTTCAATTTGTGGTAACTTTAAAAATTTTGTAATTTTTTCAAAAACCTTAATTTAGGCTCTCTGGAGAAGTCTTTACTTTACTTATATAAATACTGAAACGGCTATCATTACAAAAGCCTTTTTTACAAAAGGATAACGTTTTGAAAAAAAAGGTTATTCTAAGCTAATTTTTTGCTAAAATATTGTATTTAAATAATTTATTTTTGTCATAATGTCTTTAAAACAATTTTATACATGTATTTTATTCTAAATGATAATAAATAACGTGAAAATTAACGATTTATGCGCTTTTTTAAAACTTGGTTCCAAACGTTGTCGGATATCTTAAGATAAATTGATGAAAATTTTACTATGACGGAGGAACTGACGTGCATGAGGTCGTTAAGAGGAACTTCTGATATTTTTTATGCATTTCTGGAAGGGTTTCTAATATTAACCCTTTCGCAACGGGTGTGTCATATATGCTCCTGTCTTATTTCCTCTTATTGTGCAGTAGGCCGTTCAATGAACTTAAAAGTGATGAAAACCAATTGAAAGACCAAGTATGAAAAATGATTCACCAGTGCATCACCCGGCTGCTGATGACATTTGAGGTGGATACATATGTAACACTCCCGTCTCTAAAATGTTTCCCCTTGATCAGTACGTCGGCTCGAAAAGGTTCGAAGTACTCAAAACAAACATTTGCAATATTCCGAGAAATGAATCCCAATATATAACAAGTATAATAATTGAGTCTGTTGGAATCTTCAACCAAAAATACCTAAAAAATAATGTCGTCTTTCAACACACAGTGTTATATAGTACATCAAAATCTGTTTAAAATTGTGAATATGAAACCTTGTATTTTGTACTCATGAAGCATATAAATGTTATTCAATTTCGTGAGCTTACTTAGAAAACAGTTTATTTTGTTAGATCCATGCAATCTGACTACTCTGTTGTATTGTATTATACGAAATTAAGATGGATTAATGCAGGGCTCGTTTTCCAGAGAAGTTGGGAACTGAAAGATGGAATAGTGTCACTTCCATAACAAACTGAGGTAGGAAGTGCGTGAAATGTTGAAAGAAAGAGCATGCATTCGAACTTTGCATGTTTCACAGATGATGCCGGTCTCATTAAGGTATCCGACGACGTTCGGAACCTTGATTTTAAAAAGATGCATAAATAGATAATTTTGATGATATTTAGAGTCACTTAGATTAAAATACATGTACAAAATTGATTTAAGGACATTTTGACAGAAAAATTATTTAAATACAATATTTAGAAACCAAAAAATTAGCAGAATAACCTTTTCAAAATCAACTATTTTTGTAGAAAATGCTTCTATTAAATAATATTTTGCCTGTATAACTCAGACCTCTGTATAGAGGCTCAACTATGATTTTGAAAAATTCACATTATTTTCAGAGTTACAATCATTTGAAATAATTATCGGCATTTTTTTCTTACAAAATTTCTCCCCTCTGTTGTGTAAAATATGGATAAACCCACTTCTAAGTTATATATTTCAAAATTCTAGTTGAGCCTCTGTACAGAAAGGTCTGAAACTATACGAACCTGTTATTATAATAAACATTTTCTAAAAGAAATATTTTAATGGGTCATTTTATGTTCATTTTTATCAAAATATTATTACTTAAATAATTTTTATTGTAATATTCTTAAAATAATTTTATATACATTTTCTAATCTAAGTGACACTAAATATCATAAATAATATCCATTTATACCCTTTTGCAAAATCACAATTCAAGAGCCGTCGAATACCTTAACACATGGTAACTAACAAAATAAAGATAAAACATTTCTAAAAATATCTTGGGCATGTAAACAACAATTTATTTTGTTTTTTAATTAGCTATCTAAAATTTTGCCACACATTTTCCGAGGTCAAATGCAATAGCTCCAGTACTCAAAAGCTATGAATATGATCTGTGTACAATTTCGTCTCGAATTCGAACAACGATTTGAATGCGATTGAAAAAAGACATACGTATTACGATCCAAAAATTCAGGAATTGCGTCCATTGCTGACGACGGAAGAAAGTACCTAAAATTAAACCACTCCTTCCGGCTCTCCCCTACCTGGATAGGTTGGTTTGGTCCATGTCGTGTGGCCGAACCACACGCGCTGCTGTTATCTTCCAAAGCAAGTTAGCTTTGCTCAGCGACCTAAGAAAAATGGCTTTCCTTCAAAAGCGAAGAATAAATTCTGTAAGCGCTTAGGTAAATCACCAATGAAGACTTTGGAAATGCGAAGCAAAGTGTATGGTGAATCTACCATGAAGAGATCCAAGGTTTACGAATGGCATCGGCGTTTTAAAGAGGGTCAAGAATCCATCGAAGACAATGAACGCGTTGAACGACCTTCGATTTCACGGAACGAAAAAATGTTGTGTTCATGTCTGAATGTTGTCAGGTAGATACATAACTTTAAAGACGTCGTTTTAAGGAACTCATTTAAGTAAGTAAGCAGCCTCAGTTCTGGCAGACTGACGACTGGTATCATCTACATGACAACGCAACAGCACATCTCGATTCCCACTGGTAAAACAATTCCTCGCTAAAACTCACACTAACGTGCTTCCACATCCCCGCCTATTCACCAGACTTAGCCCCATGTGACATTTAACTTTTCCCATCAATAAAAAAAATTTACAGAGATGTCGTTTTGTGTGATCAGATGAAGTGAAAGTAGCATCGCAATAGGCCTTACGGGAGGTTGCAAAAAATGGTTTTCAGCTGTGCTTCTAGAAGTTATACGAACGATGGTAGAAGTGTATCGTTGTCCAAGGGAACCACTTTGAAAGTGTATGTACTTAGGTGCTGCGAACTATTCAGGGTAAGGTTTTCTACATCTTGTCCCCGAACTTTTGTATCATGCTATGTATCTTTTTAGAACGCCTTTTAATATAAAGTGGAAAGAGAATGTGCTTAAATTCCAATGGAACCTCAAAAACTTCAAATTTATTTATACAAAATCCGTTTCCTAAATCTGATATCTCACGTCTGATACGTGCGTATATGCAAGTGCTACATTATTTCAAACTATGATATGAGGATCTTTCAGAGTGCAATCAAAGCTTCATGCAATATTAATATTAAAAAGCAGTTACAATAATGAAAATTTTTGTAACGGTTTTTCTTTTCTTTTCTTTTAATTTTTGTTTTCCTCTTAAAAACTTGAAGTACCTCTTGTTTCCTCTCTTTGCCTGCAGAAATTAACTGAATATATTTGTGGTGAATAGAAGTGTTTTCATTCAAAATAAGCTTCAGTTTAAGGAAGACCTGACGTCTAGCCACCCCCTAGGAAAAATCCCTTGATCACACAGGTGTGTGTGTGTGTGTGTGACTAAATAATGTTTATAAAGGATGAGAACATTACATTTATCAAGCACTTTATCACAGAAAAGTGTATTTTAGCTTTATGCCCGTTAAAGGGTTAGCGCTCTTCATGATGCGGCCCGCGTTAAATGGCCGACATATGTATGTGGCCCAGCAGAAAAAAAAGGTTGAGTACCCATAGTTTAAATTAAAATTGGTTTTCGGAAATAAACATTAAGAGAGCTTTAAGTGTAAAGTATATAAATAGGTATAAAATATTCTTCCTAAATGTGAATTAATCTATACTTCTTTGAAAGATTAAGATTTTGATGTATATATTAGAGTTCAAAATTCTCATCCATGGATACTAAATATATATTAATATATTAGTTTATACAATTTGAAAAATATTATTTTTTTTTTCTTATTTTTTTCTTATTCCCTCACCATTTACATTTTTATTAAAAAGATTTTGAAAGAACTTAAAAAACAGGTTTTTTTCCAAAAGTGTCATCCACTACATTTGAGCATTTTTTCTTTTTCTCCCTTTTAGATAATAATACAGAAAAGAACTGGTACTGGAAATAAACGTTTTCAGATAACATGATATAATCATGGTTATTTCGTTTCGCAATTACTTGAAAACTGAACTTTGTTTTAAAAAGTTTTTCTTCCTAAATTTGCATCGTCAATTTATATATGTATATGGACTGCCATTATCTTTTTCAAAATATAACCAAATTTCCCCAGACTTCGCTTATTCACAGGTTTTCGTGGGTTTATGCAAAATATATTTTGAAAAACGTAACTTTTAAGAAAAGTAGTGTTCGCGTAATCACGATTTAAAAATTATACTTTTCGTCGTAATGTCATGTCGTAGTGTCAGTAATATTCCTCTTTATTTAAAGCAATCAAAAATATAACTTAATGTAGATTATTTAATAACTCTATAATAACACTCGATCTCTAAAACCGCGTGAAGAAAGTAAATACATTTTTAGAAATGATTAGACTGAAAGAAGACACAATGCTGTTGATATTCATAATTCCCATTTAAATATGATTTCACTGGCACAGTTATCCTTTCTGTGTCAATCGATAAATTGAAATTAATGTCCTCAAGACAGATACTTTAATATTCTTCGATGTGGTTCAGTAAAACCTGTTTTTGTGCAATAGATAGGGACCGCATAAAAAGAAAACGCACAAAAAAAATATTTGAGAATATATATCGTCGGCCTAACTATACGAATGCGTAACTCCACAAAGTAATTTAATTTGGTATACTAGTGCTACGCGCCAAACTCTGTTCGGCGCGATTCCTTAATCGATCCAAACGATACAAATGACTATACGGTATAAATATCAAGGTAATCATATAGTAATGTTATCTCCCATCTTGGCGAACATAAATAACAGATTGGCGCTTAGCATTCCGATATCAAATTAGCATCCCAGATGGAGTTACGTAATCTGATAACTAGGCCGATGATATATATTTCATAAATGCTTCCATACAACAAACAACTTTGTAGATGTACTGCAGAATTTTTGTATGCTGTGGAGAGGGACGTCATAAAAGAAGTCGCAATTAGAAAATAAGTCAATTATTTACAAAATTTATGAGAAGGTGCTTCCAAGAAAAATAAATAATTAAATTACGCATGAAAACATTTTAAAAATATTTAATTTTTCAGTGTAAATGCGGATTGAATACACATACATAATTCCCTGTTACTGGTCGTATTTCAGAGAGCGCATCCTCCTGTGATGAGTTAGTTCAAAATCTCGTTCGTCACTTGAAAATACAATTTCAATTGATTTATTTTTTGGAACTACAAAGAAAGTGATAAGTTTTGAGACGAAAGTCTGTTGGTCGATTCCTTAAAAAGCGTCACGAAAACAAGATATGCATAATCGAAGCTCTTTTTAGAATTTCTAACTCCTCTCGATATTGCTATCTACTTTAGAGTGCTGCTAGTGTGTTCAGAAGAAGCAATTGAACTACATTGTCAGGAGACTGTTCAGAATAAACGAACCGAGCGTCTTGAAGTGTACATATGTACATTCATAGAAAAAATTGCAGTGGCGACAAAGCCTTTTAAATTCATACACCGCATAAATAAAGAACGCACAAAAGAAATCGCACAAAAATAAAATCGCATAGAAAAGGACCGCATAAAAACAGGTTATATTTCTTGAAAATTTCCTTTCTTCTTTTTGTCATGAAAACGTATTATGAGGTGCTCATTACTTATCTTGGGTGTGTATTCAACAATACTAATATACAAATTTTCACAATAATATTTCTTATTTGATTATTATATTGGGAGGATAAGTATTTAATGCTGAATTGTAACAAATAAAATGACTAACTTTTCGTTTCCAGTGGTAGACCTGCATCATATTATACTGCGAAATAAATGTATCAGCATTTTTTTCATGACGTCTCGTATGAATTATTTTTACCTGGAAAACATAATGTCAAAGAAAAATGATATTTTAAAGATGATACTAGAAAATTCCTCAGCTTGAAATAATCAAACGAATGAATTACTCCATACAAATTTATAGAAAAATCATTTATCAATCACTTTAGAAAATTAGGGAGAGTTGAGATGGCACACAAGGCTTGGGCAGATTAATCAAATATAGTCCTAAAAAAACCAAAAACACTCTGATTATGTGCTAACAAAAGTAAACTTTTAATAATGGTTACTTTATGTTGATTATATATATGTATTTAAATCATTGCTATATATATATATATATATATATATATATATATATATATATATATATATATATATAATATCACGTGTGCGAAAATTCACATATTTCAGTAGTTCGAAGTGTGAAAAACTTAAAATTACATTACATTCAGATCTACATAAAATTGAATGATGTGGTAAATTTTAATTTTAGTAATACGTGTATTTTGTCTGTGAGAAGTAGGAAAAATGTTTCTTCCACTGTATTTCATTACGTATATTATCCAAGAAATATAAATAAATATGTTAACCAGGAATTAACATGGGATCCTTTAAAGTCTGAAACTGACAATTTATTTATTTTGAAAACAATAGTCTATTATGAATAACTTCGTCTCATCAAAACTACTCACCTGTCATATAACCCCAGGTATAAGCTAAAATTTTATTCCTCTCTCTTTTAAATAAGAAGAAATTCAGTAGCGTTTCAATTCCAACAATATCTATCATTCGTATATAATATTACACGGTTAAAATATATTTGGCCAATAGCTATTTCAGATTAGCAAGTAAAAAAACAGTAAGCGGGTTTCTTTAAAAAATTAAATTAAAAAATATATTCTATTATTAGTAATGAACATTTTTAAAATTTTAATTGTTTTCACTCATGTAATGCATATTGCATCTTATTTCTCTGGAGTGGGAGGAAGTATCGAAATATTCACTAGAAAAGGGGCGCCAGTTCATAAAGGTTAGGAACCTATGCTTTTAGCAGACCAGTGGTGAGCGACTTTTTACATGTGGTCTACTTTGCAAGGTGTTTGGCGGTCACCTTGTAACGTAGAATGTGACGAGCAAAAAACTCAACAATATTTGGATTTTAACAATAATAAATACAAATTTTAAAACTACGACTTTTAAGTAAAACATAAATACAAACATATAACTGTAGCCCAGAAGTTGGGGTATCACTATATGTCCGCAACCTATGTTTTCAGGGAATAAGAAAGATTCAGCCACTAATACCCTCCATAATTAAAAAATTAGTTTATTATGATCTCAATTTATATTTATACTTGAAACAACTGAGAAGCTTTATGATCAGGACTAATAAGACCCAAACTGTAATTCTAACAAATAGTGCAATAAACAACCGAATCGAAACTACAGAGGATTTCCTAACTTACTAGAATCCGCTCTATTATTAAAGCTTAATCTAAACAGTCTTACCGCTATTTCCTCGGCGGACAGCTACAGTCCTTATATTATCAATATATTCTTCGATCCAACGTGATCCCGCTAAGAGATTATCTTCTGGTCTCGGATCCACTTAGAAATCAACTTCACTGGCACTATTAGACCGACTCATAGAACTTTTAGAACACTCTTAGACTCTTTTCCTAGAACTTCACCTAGCGCTTCTAGAACTCCACGCGAATACTAACGCTCTACTATATACAATTCCTAATCTGCATAACCTCGTTCTCTACTGGGGTTGGTTGGAATGAATTGCCATTCTCGCCCCAAAGATATCCCAAGAGGATTATTAATACAAGTACGGATAAATCCTAGTCACAAACTATACCCATAAATTTAATAATATCAAATGATGCATTTTCAAACAAAAAATAAATAATTTTCACTTAAAATAAGTTCTCGTAGCTATAGTCTCATAAAAGACTTACACTTCGTATTATCCACCTCCCAATCTTTCTTGAATACCTCGGTATGTAATTACTAACTGCTAATCTTGCACTGGATTCTAAGTGGTCGTCTGTGAAACGGGAATTATATGTTGTTTTAATTACACTTGCCTCCGAAAGTTGAAGAACAACGTGTTTTTCGATGCTCACCGTAAAAAAATGACAGTAGCAATACAATTTATAGTTTATGTAAATGATAAAAATGAACTTTATACAAATTTGAAATACACAAAAAAACAATAGCTACTACTTTTTAATTGGAAAAAACAGATATATAGCGAGGTGAGAGAGAAAAATATGCATATATCAGGCTTTCGTAATTACGCGCATTATAACTTTTTGTTGATTTGCAACTTTTAGGCAATAAAGCATTGGGGATTCTCGCAATGTCTGAGAGAAGCCGTTTGCCCGATTCATTTAGGGTGGAGGCAGGTCAATGGATGGAAATGGGATTGTCACGGGCTGACGCTGCTAACGGTGAAAGTATTCTCAATCTTGAGTTAACCTAAGGGTTATCCCAGACAGGTAACTCACTTGAATTGTGTGTGTGTGTGTGTGTGTGTGTGTGTGTGTGTGTGTGTGTGTGTGTGTGTGTGTGTGTGTGTGTGTGTGTGTGTGTGTGTGTGTGTGTGTGTGTGTGTGTGTGTGTGTGTGTGTGTGTGTGTGTGTCCGAAGGAGAAGAAAGATTTCTGTGCCGCAACTTGTTGCAGACCACTCTGCAGCATCAGGGAGGAGAATATCTGCTAATACGGTGCGAAGGCGTCTTCACAATTCAGGTCTCTATGCAAGACGACCAGTTGCGTGTGTACCGCTCAACAAACGACAGAGAAGTGCTCGCTTATCTTGTGCAAGAGAACACGCTTCCTGGACCAGACAGCAATGGGCTTCTGTACTCTTAACAGACGAGCCCAGGTTCACACTGGAGAGCGATTCAGGACGTCTGCTCATCGGAAGGGAACGAAGCACCAGACATGTAACATATTTTCAGTAATATTCTTCACATCAACATTGTCAAATGGGTAACCCATGAATGCAACTTTTGATTCTAGTCAAGTAAATTCTTGAATACGTCTCTCAAATTTAGATTGCAGTTTATTCACGGTGTCGCTTTTATTCACGCGTGTTTCCATTATCTTGATAACCACCTGTGTTTCTTTTAGTATGCGCGTCTAACGTTTTATGTGAAGACGGTCGCCCCAAATTGTCTTGCCGGTCCACCGGTCGATCGCGATCGACTTAATGCCCACCCCGGATTTATACTAATTCCGTATTTTGGAAACAAATCAAACAAATGTTATGTATAAGTATGAAAATAGTTCTGGTTTGTTTATAACAATACATGTGGTGACTGACGCATTCTATTTACTATGAATCTTTGTAAATGTATAAATTATTAAGTTATTGCACAAATAATAACCTATTCTTTGAGCGGGGTAAATAAGTACACTTTAGTAAAAAAATCCTTAGGAAACACGCGCGAATTGAAAACTACTTTGAAAATTCATATCTGTAAATTAAAGATTTAAAGTTGTCACTTAATTCATTTCTACTAACAAATTGAGTGTTAAAAATTACAGTGTTTAGTAATAGATTAGATAATAATAGATAGTTAATAGATCTTTAGATTTTTTTTTTTTAATATTCTGTTAGAAGAAATTATTTTTAGAATGTGTTAGTTCTCTCTCATTGTGAATGAATGTTTCGCAATGTTAGATGTTCATTAAAAAAACCTTATAATTTATTTTTTGTATGAACAATATTTCACAGAGGTTTAGAGTTCTGTCATCAATATATAGAAATTACATTTTAAAATGTATTTGTCTCAGTAATAAATGTGATTTTTTTTTTTTTTTTATTTTTTCTATTAGAATTATATTTTAAGAATTTTAGAAATTTAGTCACTAAATATTTGAAAACCGTCTATACATCAAACATTTAAAAAAAATTAATCATCTATCCAGTTTTCTTTCAGAAAATACATATATACCATCACATAAGCAAATTTGTGTATGACATAAGTTAAACAGAGTGAAATGTGATAGAAGGAAAGTTTAAAAATGTTTGCTTTTGAAACAGACAATAAATTGACTTCACACAGAAAAATAACGTATAAGAAAATAAGCATTTATTTATAAAATTTCGTTTTTGAACTGTATAAATACATAGTATGTGAATTAAATATAGAAAACCATGACATAAACCCAGTGTAAAGAAATCATTTTGAACCATAAATAAACCATTTTCCTAACGTTTTACTCCGAAAAAGCTTCTTAGGATTTTTTTATAATATATAATGAGAATAACACTTACACACATGCTTCCGCAAGAGATCTCATGTCAATTTTTCGAATAAAAAAATATTCTTATTGAAAAATCTTACTTTTTAAGCAAGTTGATGTAAAGGGAAATTTTTTTTTCGAAAACCATTCTTCCCTTGTGGTATACCTCGTTTAAAAATATGAAATTCTTCATCGGTCTCTTTATTTGTCGTTGAAGAATAACTTTTCATTTTCAGCCAACAGGATTCCTGTTAACTTATTTGTAATTAAAAACTTTCCCTTGTCTGCTTATTTTCGATCGACAAAAATGCTATTGAAACATGGCCTTCCTTTTCAAGGTTCTTTGTCCCTCAAAATCTTGACCAATAGATTCTAAAAGAGATGCTCCTTTTTTTTTTCCACTTTTAGTGTCCGACATTGTTTTCAATAAATTCCATCGTCACTTTCTATCTCCATTGGGTAATTAACAAAATATTTTCAACAAAACATTTTTTCTTGTATTATTTGTATTTTAATTGGAGGTGATTCTGCGCAACTTCAGGTTTATATATCAGTTTTTAGAACATATGAATTCTCTCTGATACAAGGTTATAAATGTATTTTTTCTAATACTAAATTTTAAAGTATTAAGGTATCCGACTACGTTCGGAACCGTGATTTTAAAAATGCACATAAATGGATAATTTTTATGATATTTAGTGTCACTTAGATTAGAACACATGTATAAAATTGTTTTAAGGAGAGATTTTGACAAAAAAAATTTATAAATACAATCTATATATTTCGGCTAAAAATTAACTTAGAATAACCTTTTTTCAAAATGTTTTCCTTTTGTGAAAGTGCTTTCTAGTATAATAATATTTTGCCTGTATATAGCTCCCGACGCTGTACAGAGTTTAACAATGATTTTTGAAAAATTCACGTTAATTTCAGAGTTACAACCCATTGAAATATAATTATCGGCGTTTTTTTATTAAAATTTCTCCCATCTGTTGTCGTAAAACATGGATAAACCCACTTCTAAGTTACATATTTCAAAAATTCTAGTTGAGCCTCTGTACAGAGGTCTGAGCTATATACAGGCAAAATATTATACTATAAGCACTTTTCAAAAAAGGAAAATATTTTGAAAATGGGTCACTCTATGTTCATTTTTTGTCAAAATATTGTAAAATAATTTTATTGTAATACTATTCTTAAAACAATTTTATGTACATTTTCGAATCTAAGTGACACAAACTATCAGAAATATTATCCATTTATATGCTTTTGCAAAATCACGGTTCCGAACGTAGTCGGATATCTTAAAAGATCTCACATTTAAAATTTAAAAACAGCCTTATGCATAGATTCTTAAAAATACAGGTAGTTTAAACTAAAATTAGAAGTAATTTAAAATAAGCGTCATGTTCGCGATTTGAAATTTTGTAACTTTTCTCCTGTGAAATACCCCTGCATGCCACGGTAGGTCTCATGACCAAGAACTTAAAACTGGCGCTGTTTCTGCCAATTACGTGCCCTTGGTGAGGGGTTTAAAAGGAAAACCGACTCGGGGGCAGGGTGGTTGTTTCCGGGGCAAAACCAAACTGAAGACCCCCCGTGTAAAAGGGGGGTGGTCATTAAATCTGTCGGGGCTCAAACGTCCATAATTTGATGGGGTATGGAAGTTATAGGAGGTCGGTGCCAACTCAAGTGTCACCCTCGTCACTTGACCGCGGTTTTAAAAACCCAGGGCCCTCGTCCCAAAAAAAATTTGGGAGCCGAACAGTGCGACGTTAATATTCGAAACCCTTTTCCACAAAAACCCGGAAATTTAAAAGGGGGCTAAAAATTCGTAACATATTTCGAGACTGAAAATACTCCCGTTAACGTTTTGGGCCCCAGTTGCCTGGTTTTTTGGTCCGAACTCGTGGGCTTTTTGGGTTTTTAGGGTTTTGGTGCCTTTAAGACTTGTCCCGTAGGGGGGCTGATGCTCGTTAAAATATCAAAACTCAAAAAAACCTCCGTGGGAGGGAGTATGGCCCGTTTGGAGAAGGGAGTACTACCTCAGATGTCGTCCTCGTTACTTGACACCGAGGTTTAATATTACGAAATCCGTTACCAATAACCCTCGTGTTTCTTTATAATGCGACGTTAATACAGCTCTAACTCTCTCAAGTTTACTTGTTGTGGAAGTTTGGAGAGTGAAATGCTATATATGTAGCTATCGTCACTTGTGACTGATGTGCAAAAATTAAGAGGTCAGTCGCCAATACCCCTCATGTAGCTAAAAGTGTTAAGTGTTGTTCGTAAGCAACAATATTAAATTAAGAGATTCATAGTTAATAGCAACAGAAATAACAGTTGATAAGAGCGCATGGTTATTTTTGACTCATAAATTATCAGTTCAAATCTTTTTAATACAGCAAAAATCTGAAACTTTAGCCATGAATTTGGTATATTTTCTACAATCAATGTTGCTGATATAAGCAAAAGACTTGAGAAATTAACCAAATTAATCTCCTTTGCCTTGTGATGCGTAGCACCTGATCTATCACCGCGCGTTTCGTACAATTCATGAAAATTTATTTCTGTCAGACATTCTCTCTGAATGTTCATTTATTTTAAACATATAAAAAATCTCTGAACAAATAAGTATAACTGAATGTGTCACTATCTATGTCCAGTTTCCTTTTATTCCACCAAGAAAAACCTCTAACTACTCAATTAAATTTTAGTTGATTAGTAGCAAACCTGAGTTCGCATGAGTGAGAGGAGTAGCAAAAGGAAGACACATACTGTAAAATCAACAACTTTTATTTCTTCTAAATACTACTCTAAGTGATCACGATTAGCAAATGGAAGTGAAAGCAACTCTCTAAATCAATAATAACAGATACTACTTATCTGATATCAGATGAAGATAGGTATACTGGATCTGAACACCTGTAGATCTCCTAATAATCATGATAGGATTACACGATTCGATGTGAAGTTACCAAGATATTTCGAAAAGTAGCTTTCGCAAGCATAATTCTTCTATATCTTCTTTCACAATCAACACCCTGCGTGAACTCGTTTCACTAAACTTTAGATAGCAAGACTCATTTAGAAGGGTAAGCAAAAATTACTTACATTCTTCATTTTTATTTAACAAAGAGAGTTGCTCAACAGATACATTATTTTTCGATAAAGTCTCCACCTTGAGTAATGTACTAGGTCGAAAGAGCCACAATCTTCTGTATACCTTTCTCGTAGAAGGTTTTTGGTTGGTCGAAAAGCCACTTTTGCTCCGCATCCCGAACGTACATGTCTAAGGTAAGTCAGCAATCTCTCAAAACTTTTTGAGCTGTTCAAACAGGTGAAAGGCTAAGGGGACGAGATCTAGGCTATATGAGGTAAACATTTGTGTGGTAACCATTGTACAAATACTTTACAGAATTCGAATACCACGAGGACAATTTGATAGGCAGAACCGTGACTGATGTTTCAAGAAGATATGACCTCATCTATGGTAACTCGCTTACCTGCTCTAACCATCCCTCGAGCTTGCTGAATGTTGTCGTCAGTGGTTGTAATTAATGGTCACTCAGTTTCCTCTTATACTGCATTGCGCTTGTTCGGAAACTTTTTAAACATTTCGATAAAAAAAACTTTACGAGATAAAACATTTTTTTTCCAATTGTGACAAAAGTCTCAAAGTAAATTTCAGCTTCTTTCACACCCTCTGATCACTCCTTGTTGCTCCTTTTTGGTGCCATCTGATAGCGGAGCTGAGACGTGCTTATGCAATGTAGCTGAACGACAACTGACAAGATCTTAATTGAATTCCTCCCACGTGACTGCAAACGTTCCAACTCAAGGCATGCACATACAACCGCCACCTACCTTTGTTTAATAAAGTTGTAGAACAAAAAGGGTAAGTAATTTTTTTACTTACCCTCGTGCATACTTCACTGTACCATCACTGAAAGGTTCTCAAAAATCAATCGCACAATTCTTGAAAACGTGTTTCCCTTTGAGGAAAATTATTTAAAATGTGCGAAGAGAACCCGTTGCACAGACTGACAATTTAAAAGAAATATCAATTTTTAAATGAACTTTATACGTCATAAAAACTTTAAAAAATACAATTTATTTTCGTAAGTAATTTTCAAATAGATTTTTAATTCTTTCACGATAATCTATTATTTAAAAAAAAAAACATTTTCATGACATAACTGGGAGAACTTGAAATAACCATTAAATATAAAATCACTTAACAAGTAAAAAATGTTACATTAAAAAAAAAAAACATCCTATGAGATGAAGCATAATACTTTTCTTAGTACCCCAAACTGCTCATCTCTTCGAAATGTTTTGTTTCCATACTTCTTCACCCGTAGTTCGAAATATGATTGGTTAATTAATTAATTCAAACAAGCGTTATCCGGATTTTTTTCGCCCTCCGCCCCAAATAAATATGATTTCCTCTTCAGAGACTGCGAAAGAGTTGGCTTCTTTCCCTCTCGCTTATTCCGGTTAATAAAAGTTTGTTAAGGCACGTTTTTATGAGGGAAGTTTTAGTTAATTAATTAAATTAATCACCCTTTTGCGCTGCTGTAGCACTGCACTGGCACACATAATTATGAGCTGGTGGAAAAGAAAAATTTCTTCTTGGAGGTAATTAAATCTTTGCAGTAAATTAAGATGACTTCATTTAAAAATGAGCCCCATTTTTTTCTTGTGAGAATCTCAAATTTTCTTCCGTACCTTCACTTCGGTCTCTTTCTGTTCACTCGTGCATTACGGAAAAAAGGACATTAAATATAGCATTTATATGACATTGATATTAGTTTGAAGATTTGGTGATTTCCTTGAAGTGTGTGTGTGTGTGTGTGTTAATAATAATTAAAGCGCCAAATTGTACTGCATGTATATTAAAAGTATTAACCAATACATGATATTCATACTACACGTTTTATTTCTCTGATATCAGAAGTATTATCCAAAACTCAGCTATCCATAATCGTTAGAACGTTTTCCATGAATGATTCTAAAAATCTGTAAAATACAAAGAGAATAACCATCAATACAATTCAATTTTAAACCTCTCTTCCAAGGGGTGGGCGCGACTAAGGAAATTCATTTGGGGACAAGACTTTGTTAGTAGTTCTCCCTTAGGGTGTCCAGCCCTCTATGTAATAGCACTGAATGGATATTCAATTCGCAGAAAATAGCCTTCGAAATTAATGCTTAGCTTTTATACAATTAAGTTTTAATTGCCTCCACTGGTGCAGTGGCATAGGTGAGAGCGTATTTGCAATATTGCGGTAGGTCAGGGTTTGAATCGTGCTTTCGACGTAACTTTTTTTCCCAATTAATATAATAATTTTACAATTAAATATAATTTAAAAAAGACTTAGTAAATATGTATATAATTATAAAACAATTAAATTAATATTTTATAATTTATATATATATATAAAATATATATATATATATATATATATATATATATATATATATATATATATATAATTAAAAATTAATTCGAAAAGGAAACTTCAAGTCGTTCCCGTCGAGCCCCGACCAACCGCGCCAAATGAAGGTACGCTTTTTCCTATGCCACTGTGACGCTAGAGGGAATTCAAACTTGATTGTTTAATACCTAAGTGTGAATTGCAAAGCCTATTTTATCCTTATTCACTGGCCATTCGGCGCTATTACATTGAGGGTTGAACATCCCAAATGAATTTCCTTAGTCGTGCCCTCCCCTTGTTAATCTTAAAACTACTCTGCATCATTATTAAATAGAAAGATTTATATCAGAGATTTGCAGTGAGAGAAATGCTTTGATATCTATATAATGTAGTGTAATTAAAGGTCAATTTTCGTTTGCCTTCACCAAATAGTGGTATTCCAAAACGTTTAAGAAAATTCGCACGTTTCCCTAAACATTAAATTTAAAGCATAAAAGTAACTCCTTAATTTATAGAATTGCTTTATTAAAGATTTTATGAATAGGATCAAAATGATGCATTAAACAGAACGGAGAAATTCATCAAACCGTGGTGCTGTGCATGGGTCAGTGAGATTCAGAGAGTGTTTTACAATATATATTATTTTTCTATATTTTAAGGTTGAATAATGTCCTAATTCCTAAAAGAACAGGATAAAGTCGTAATAAAATGCATAATAATAACACTTAAATTAAGTGTGCCCTTGATTAAATATGCAAATATTCATGTGAATTTACCAGTGCTTTGATGAATATCTAATTTTGTCTATTAAAAGCACACTTTATTCAATAAATTAAGCTGCCGTCTCAATACTTAACTATAAAATATCAAAAAAGGAACACGCTTAATTTCTCAGGATTTTAAAAAATAAGAATTCATTGGAAAATAATCATGGAACTGAATGATTTCATTTTGCTTATAAATATATTTATGGCAACATATATTATTCATCTTTAACGGAGAAAATCAATACAGTAGCTAAATAGTATACTTCTTTGTACAATAATGAGCAATGCTTGCAGCAAAATCGCATGCAATAGAAGCTCCCAATATAAGCAATATACAAGATTTTTTTAAATTGACACTATTCAGAGCCACCTGTAACTCGATCTAACAACAGAAATGGTCCCAAACTTGGTATGAAGACAAGTAACAACATGGAGTAGTAGTAGGATTCCGTGTGGAAAAGAACTTAATTGTGAAAATCTCCAATAGGGGTATTTATGGCTTTTTACAATGCGAAAAGTGATAAAAAAAAGAAATAATAATACATACAAAATAAGAGTTAAATATTAAATTTTATATTTACTGCATTCAACTCCCCGGCGAAAAACATTCAGCATGACCGAATATTTTTTGCACATAGCCTACTGCAGTACGCGAAATATCACTAGGAATATTACACACTGAACAGGGTAGTCTTAAGGCAGGGGTGGCGGACTTTTCCGGGGTACTTATAATGTTTTAAAGTTGTGGTCCCCTAAATGGCGTAGATGTGGTCATTCTGTATTAAAATTGTATGATTTCTTTTCATAACACTCTTTTTAAACTTTGTACTCTTCTTTTAAAATATGACAGACTAGATGCATATTTTTCACGGGGCCCCTACCAAAATAAATTTTTTTGTTCCCAGAAAATCAAACCTTCTAATAATATTTTCAAAATGACCTCCGCTTGGCCCCGGGCCCAGAAAACAAAAAAATTTTAAAAAAAAATGTTTAAAAATTTCTCCAAAAAAAGGGGAAAAAAAAAAAACACAATTTTTTTTAAAAAAAAAAACCGTAATTTTTAATATATTTTATCAATTATTGTACAGATTAAGGATAATATCGTTCTAGACACGAAAAAAAGGGGTATTTTTCGGGCTTCATTTTTAAGTTAATGCCTTCAAACTTCATATATCGATTGAAAACAACGGTAATTTTTAAACAAAAAATGTAACAAAAATATTTTTTAAATATTTCTAGCAAAAAGGGAAAAAGCGAAAAACACACTTTTTTTTTAAAAAAAACCCCGCAATTTTTATGTAATTTTTCGCACCTTCTTTTTTAGAGTAACCTTTCATCAAACGTAACGGGCTGAAAGTTAATGCCCTCAAACTCAGCACATCGATAGCCAACAACGGTAATTTTTAAACAAAAAATGAAACTAAGTTAATGCTAAAATATTTCTTGCAAAAAGATCCAACTTTGAATCTGGAAACTACCGTTTACAAAGTAGCGCGTTAAGCAACTAAGCTACTTGTGTTTCGGGGAAAAGCAGTGAAAAGACCTTTAAAATAAAATGAAGAGATATTCAATTTCGCATTGCGTTATTTGTTAAAGTTAAAAAAAAAATTTCGGGCTTCATTTTTCAGTTAATGCCTTCGAACTTCACATATCGATTACAAACAACGGTAATTTTTAAACAAAAAACTTTAAAAAAAAATAATGTTTATATATTTCTCGCAAAAAAGGAAAAAAACGAAAAAGACAATTTCTTTTAAAAATTTTATTTTTAAGATATTTTATCAATCTTTGTACAGATTACGTATAATATCTTTCTACACGCGAACAAAACGTTTCGTGAGATTATTTTCATAAATAAAGAAGTTATTAAATATTTAAATAAAATTTTGAGTATTTTTTGAAAAATCGTAAAAAAAACAACAGTTTTTGACATTTAATTTTTAAATGACTGATTCTAAAAGAAAAAAAGCATGAACTTTTTGTGTAAAATTTTTTTTTCGTTAGCGCAAAAAAAATGAAAAGCGGAACGATTTAGAAATAATTTTTTTAAAAACGTATCGATTTTGACTCATTTTAAAGAAATCGAAAAAAATGGGAATTAAAATTTATTTTGAAAAATTTAAATTAAAACTGTATCGTGGCGAAATAAATGATTTTTCCGATTCTGTAATTATTTTTTGTCTGAGTCTCAAAAATTAATTAGTCTGGAAAAGAGTCTTTTCTGAGTCTGGAAAAATTAGATCGTGTTTTAACAACGTCTGAAAAAGAAACAGGTCGAAGATTTGGAACTTCACCGCCTTTGGGGGAAAAAATGGCACTAATTAAGCGTTTTAAGGTTTTTAATATCTTTTTAACTAATTGGAATATTGGAATATAAATGGAAAAAAAATTCCTGGGATCATTCTCGACCTTTTGGTTCCTTTGGCGAGTTTCTGCGTAGTGTGGTTCGTGAGAAGATAGACGTACAAACGTTTGTTTACCTACGAATTTTAATAGTGTAGATTACTATACTACAAAAACATAAATAGCACAAAATTATCAAGTTTAATGCTTCCAGATCTATGGGTGTTTGTTAGACCGTGGAGCCTGTCAAGGACGTCTTAAGACGTCCTTGACACTGTTTGTGATACGTATGCTAACAATGGTTCTCTGTGATTCGTCGACGATTGCTGCCGTACCATCTGACATTTCCTGTTCTGACACAGGTTAACGTCCTCTGTCAGGGACGAACTGTTGGTGACACTGTTTCTTCAAACTTCTTAATAAATCCTTTCCAAATATTAAGCAATGAAGCCCGCTTACGTAGCATCTGTTAGGTTCCACCTCATGAGGAGCTGTGGATGATTAAAGTAATGTAGCTTTACCAATCATGTGCGTTCTGATAATGCGAGTCGCATATTCTCTTAAGCTAGCTTATCTCAGCTGAGAAGCTATTCTTCAGGATGTCTACATCAGGGGTGGGCGGACTTACCCATGGTATTGGCTGCTTCTGAAATACACTCATGGGCAAAAAAAATTAGCGCACCAAGGAGGTGACGTCAAAATGAAACGAAATTTTACATATGTAATGACTACTTTGATATAAGTAAATGATTAGAAAATCAAAGAAAAAGGATCATTTATTTCAGAGAAAAAGACAAAAGAACGGAAGATTCAATACCCTGTTGAACCCACTCTATAGCGCGAATGCACGATGCAATACGATCGGGAATTGAGGCATACAAGTTCTGTATGATGTCTTGAGACATTTCGTTCCATATTTGCTGTAGCCTTGCCTCTAGTTCGTTCAAATTCGTGGGATGCCCAACTCGCAGTCCTAAATGATCCCAGATATGCTCTATTGGAGACAAATCTGGGAATCAAGAAGGCCAAAGAAGGGTAGAAACAGTGTGGAGACAGTTTTCTGACACCCCTTTTCGTCTGACGCCGAGCATTGTCTTGTAGAAAAATGGCTCCTGGGAGCGGTTGCATGAGTGGCAACACATGTGGTTGCAGGATGTCATGGACATACCACTGGGCTGTCGTGGTGCCACGGATCAATACTTGAGATGACCATGTATTGTAGTCAATGGCGCCCCAAGTCATAACACCAGCTGTGGGAGCGGTGTGTCGCTGTAAAGCAAAGGCAGGATTGAAGCGTTCACCACAGGGTCTCCCCACACGAACACGATTGTCATCACTGATAAGACTGAATCTGGATTTGTCGCTAAAAACGACCTGGTTAAATTTGCCAATCGTTTCCTCGTGGTGGCACCACCCCAAACGGGCCCCGATTGGCGGGCGTCAAGGGGCACCCACGTAATGGGCGCCGTGCCCCAAATTCCTTCAGCCAGGCGCCTTTGGGTTTCCCGGAAGACACGGAGCCCCTAGAAGGTACCCTGCGCCTGGATGGCGGCTGATGGGATTGGCTGTACGCGTCATTTCTTTCGACGGTTTTCTCGACGCTGGTCTGTCGAGTGCGCCCTAAAACCTGGTCTTCGTGAAATGACATCACCAATTCACTGGCCCCAAACACCTCCAAACAACCAACCTTAGCCCTAATTGACGAGCTACTCCAGCTGCCACCCGCCCATCAGCCGATGATTCCCCCCCTCTCAAACCGACAGCTGTTCTTTTTCAAGAGCGGTGTAATGGCCCCCTCACTAAGGTTTGAAAAGATTCAGCACCTCAAAAAAGCTTTGGTTACCTTTTTTTCTCCATGGAGGACGTTAAACACCCTCTACCGGCTGTACGTAATCCAATCACCTGCATTTCAAATCCTTTACATATTTTCTCATTTGTACCTTCTTTAAAGGTTTCATTACGATCCCAATTTTCCTTTGCGTAAAAGGGGGTGCTTTTTAAAGGTGTTGATCCCCCAGTGGCGTATTGTGACCTTTTTGTAGTAGCTGTATATTTTCTTTTCTTACTGCAAAAACACAAGTAACATAAAATTGTCAAGTTGAATACTTGCACAAGTAAAAAGGACTGTTAGACTGTGGAGCGTGGATGTATTCAATGTATCAGCGGGGGAACTCCTTTAAACCCAAGGAATTTGCAACCGAAGTATGTTCTTAATTGTTCACTATCGAGTTCTACGCCATCTCGGGATATGACATCAATACGAGAACCCAAACCCAAAGAACCGCAGGTAGTAGAATGATGTCTCAATGGACAATCCTGTGCTATCGCGGGAAGAGTGATCATCAACATTTATCGTCTCTTTCGTTACGCGTGTGGAGAAAAATTCATTTTTCCGGCTGGCATCCAACGATTGTTTTTTTTTTCCCCACAGTGGTAGCAAACGTGTAAAGCGTCACAGTGCGCTTCTAATGAAGGTACATTTGTTGTCTACACATTTATCGAATCATTTACATAAACACAGTCACGTCAATTGCGAAAAGCCGATTCTGCATTCTAGCTGGCATCTGTGTTTCATAAACATCTTTCTTTTAATATGCGCGTCTTAGGTTTTAGTAAAGGCGGTCACCCAAAATGTCTTAATGGTCCAGCAGTCGAACGCGGTCAACTTAATGCCTACTTCTGGCCTACATGTTTTTTTAGCCCAAATTAATGGCGTAGTTGTCGCATATGAAACCATGAATTTGGATTTTGCATTCATACTCATGTTCATGTGGATTCTCGGTTGGGAAAGCTGCAACAACACCAAAAAACTACTTTCATAGGCGGATTTTTTAGCAATTTTCTGTTCGTTTCATGTAATCCCATGTCATCGTTAATCTCTATAACAAGTTTGGTGCCTTTGAGGATGTTATATGGAGCTTCAGATACCTCTGAATATTGTCAGTTTTAAAAAAAAATCCCCATGTATATTAAACATTTAAGAGAAATATATATGCGCAACTCATTGACCATGAAACAAATAACAAGATCGTTCTTAAGTGAAATAGTAGTAGGACACCAAATTCCGAAGCATAATATACCACTTGAACTTGCCCAAATACTTGCGTACTATTTTTCATACTTTTTCCTCACTTTTAAAAACATAGTTTAATCAGAGAAAACTAATTTCACCTACATTGGTCCATTTTACCAAGATTTTTTCTAATTACCAAAGGAGAGAAATATAATGTTAAAATTAAAATTTTAATGGAATTCGAAAGCATTTTTTTTTATTGCGACTGTGTTTCAATGTAAAAAATAGTACAGAGCTGTTCTGTTTTTCTTCGGATGCACTTAAGTGGCAATTAATTTAATTTCTGAAATTAGTTTTCATTTATTTATGCCATGTTCCTCTTTTTTTCTCTATCTAGTAGCAAAGGTTATTCCTTTGGGTTTAACTGATGGAAGAAATTGATAAAAATTCATTGCTCAATTTAGTCTACCCGTTTTAATTTTACAAACACTGAATAAACGGTTATAAACTTAATTAATTCGAATAAAATATAGGATTCATTTTGAGCAAGGGATCTTTATTGCTCCGTACTTATGGATGGAAAAATATTTGACTCACTAAATGAATTGTTAAAATCATTACATCGTCATTTAATCTTTAATATAAGTGGTTACAGACAATTTTTTGCGTCAGACTGACCACTTGACCGAAACATCTGCACATGCACCCCTGTGCCTAAGGTCATGTAAACTGAGATAGGCACAGTAGGCCTTGGCCCTCATGAGCTTTTGCGCCACTGAGTTCATTTCGGTATATTAAATACATTCTTAGAGAGAGAGAGAGAAAAAGAATGCATTCAAAATGTCCTTTAACTTATTAGAAGCCTTTTTTTCCAAAATATTATATTTAGCCGGAAAAGTTATTTGTGTGTGCGTGCGTGCGTGCGTGTGTGTGTGTGTGTGTGTGTGTGTGTGTGTGTGTGTGTGTGTGTGTGTGTGTGTGTGTGTGTGTGTGTGTGTTGGTGTGTGTGTGTGTGTGTGTGTGTGTGTGTGTGTGTGTGTGTGTGTGTGTGTGTGTACAAAAGGTTGCGTAATAGTATAATTATATTCAAATTATGTTTTTCTTAGAAAATATTTGATATCCTTGAAATATATTTTGTATTTTATTTTATAACGAGTGGGGTGAACGTAAAATTTCAAAGTCCCCAAATGTAGACCATGGCAGCTAATGAGTCAATTTTACTCCGGGTCCTTTACACAAATGTAATTTTAAAGATATTACAGCTTACAAACGAAGGACAAAAAACTACTGTGGAAATCATTTCCTAAACCAGAAAATTTTTTTTCTGATAATTGCGAAAGTCTCGAAATTTAAAGTAAGTTCTTTAAAAGATTGATAAAAATATTTTAATGATCTACGATAAAAAAAATCCAGTGAAAATGAAAAAAAAATTTTACTATGTACACTCTGTCACAAAAAGTTTACCCATAAGAACTAGAACTACTGTCACGAAACTTGGCAGGAATGTAATCTGGAAAGAGATTGGTAAATGATAAAAATTTCGTCTCTAAAGAGACAAGTTTGGCTTTATCCCAGCTAAAATTCAAAGCATGATGGTTCATGCCATAGGGTTATTCAAACAAATCTGTTGACTTGGATGGATGGTATTGTGACTAGAAATCCTCAGAGGTGTAACAATAAGAACAATTGCCGGACTATGAGAACGATGTTTGTGGGCCCTAAAGGGGGAAAAGTTGGTTGAACCGGAGTATCGGCCTCCAACTCAGTCGTAGCAATATGATAATTGCTCGGTATGGCAACAATGGATCAGAGAGAGACAGTCTACCATTGAGGAGGGTGAGGGCGTCCAAGGAACACAAATGCGTGAGATGACCCCTTTTAAAAACCATCCTCATCAACAACGTCACTAGAATCAGTTGGGCGCCCTTTAACCCCCGGGCATAAACCTCCACTGGAAGGAAAATTCGCAACGACAGCCGATGCGGCCAAGGCCGATGCCCATTAAGACGTTTTCCCTATCCACATCAAAGGCAGTGTCGATTCGATTTTTGCCGACATCGAGCAAGCTGGTGAGACCTACTGGAGGCATGTGATCTTCTTCATCGATTAATCCCGATTCACTCTTAATGCTGATGATTAGCGAATACGAGTGTGGAGGCAGTCAGAACACCTGTTCAATACGGCATTTATTGTCGAGATGCGTACGGCGATTACACAAGGTGTGACAGCATGGAGAGCGATTTCTTGGGACATACGATCACCTCTAGACGTCCTTCAACGTACTTTGATGGCATGCAGATACGTGGACGAGATTTTAACTCCAGTTGTACTGCCTATATTATCAAGCACTCAGGTGCCATTTACCGGCAAGACAACATTCTTCCATAAACTGCACGACTCACAGAACAATGTCTTCAGGCATATGACGTACTCTCGTGGCCTGCCAGCTCATATGACCTGTCACCAATTAGAACACGTCTGGGACGTGCTTGGAAGGCATTTGCAACCGTCTCAGAATAATGGTGGATTAACTGCCTAGTTGCAAAAATTATGGCCTAATCTTCCACAGGATGTCATAGGGGATCTCATTGATTAGATGCCACGCCGTGTTTTAGCTTGTATTGCTGCTAGAGGTACATTTACTACCTACTGATTTGTAACCTTTTTAATAAAACAATTTGTTCTTTTGAATTTGTAATCATTTGCTTATCTCCTCATTCGCTATACACATGTTAAGTTTCGTGATAGTAGCTCGTTTCCTTCAGGGTGCATATATTCTTTTCTGACAGAGTGTATATACATTAAGTGCAGAATAGTTTCCATTTGAGTGGTTTAATCAAGCACGCCCTGTAGAAAATTAAGATAATTCAAATAAATAAATCATTTTATGTATGTCTTCTTCCGATCTTGATTTTCTACGGAAATGTAATCAATTACCTAAAGTTCCTTAATCATTCTTCTCAAAATTCATGTATTATTTATTCATCCGAAATCGATAAAATATATTCAAAAAAGTGAAAAAATATGTACCATAAAAAATCTGGTGTATAAAGCACACCCATACTTTCAAGATATATATTTTTAATTTTCAGGTATATTCGCCGAATAACACGCACCCCCTTTTTTACGAAGCAACCTGAAATGTACATAAGAATGCTCTCATGTTTTAAAATAATTTATTATGTTTTAAGGTATTATCACAGAATTTTGAAAAATAATGTACTTCTAAGACTATAACCCTTTAAGTTCATTAGAAATGTATTTTCTTTTAAATAGGCAGTATTTCGATGTAAGTAGAAGTCTAATTTTTTTTTATTATTTTTAAAGCTCTCGTTTTTATATCCGGCGTATAACGCGCAACCATAAATTTTGATCTTAATTTTTGTGTTAAAAGTGCGCGTTATACGCCGGATTTTACGGTATATTTATTTATCATTTTTTTTTTAAAGTTTTAAAAGTATCTCTTCGTAAGCATTGGATAAAAGAAGATGTCTTACTATTGGAGGAAAAATGGAATCAAATTTTTGTAAAGACTTTTGATAGAAATGAGATAAAAAGGAAAATTATCTAACTTTCGATTCCAAGATGGCAAACTGATGCAATGGCCTCTAGCGTCAAAAGTGATTAAGATCCGTAACAAACCGAGATATGCGTAAAAACACATCAACACTAGAATAAAATTATCAATTGTTTCGAAAATAAGCATTAATTAATATAATGGACGAAAAAACGATCGCCTTTTAACACGTGCCTCTCAAAAGTGTTCAACCACGAAAGCCATTTCAAAAAGACGTGATTTCCCTTCCATGTCCGTGAAAGCGTGGCAGCGAATGTTCTCGATCTCTGCTCATGATAATCGAATGCGCGTACCACTAATTAATATGCATTTATTTTTCGTAAACTATTCAATTAGGGAAGCTGATTCCGTGAGCGAGGAATATTTTATCCGGCTGAATATTAGCAATCGCTATGAAAGTCAACTCACAAACTCTCGTTTCCAAAATTATCTTTAAGAGGTTAAACCAAATGGATGGCTTTTAATTTGGTTACGTGTTAGAATGAATAAATTTCATTTAAAATGGCTTTTAAATATTTTAGTCGGAGATCGGACAGAATTAAAATGTTGCCGGAAATAAATCCGAAGTTGCATTTGGAAAATATACTATAAATAAAAACAGTTCTTTTATCAAAAAACATAAATTTAATAAATAAGTTAGGATTCAAAGGTTTGGCTGAGCCTATAACGTGGAAAATTTTTGCAATAGAACGACTGCGATAACATTTCTGAGTTATTGCATTCTTCCTCTTTTCTAAAAAAAATATTTATTCCAAAACACGTGGTTGGTGGCTCGGCACGGCATCGTATTTTGTAGGCGGAAGCATTTAGTCTTGGGCGATTTAAAGAAATTGGGTTTGTTGAGCAGATAATGAATATTAGATTTTGTGTTCGTTTGGGAAAAAGTCCTACGAAGACGAATGAAATTTTGAAGCAGGTGTAAGGCTGTTATACATTATCGCCAAAGCAAGCTTCTGAGTGGCATCGACGTTTCAGAGAAGGCAGGGAAAGTGTCGAAGACGACAAACGCTCTGGACGTCAGCAGACTTCCCTCACCACTGGAAACACTGAAAAGTTTTCTGCGGTGGTATGTAAGAACATGATTCAAACAACGATGGGGCGAAAATGAAAACAACTATTTTACCACATTCCTTCTTACTCCCCTGATTTTGCTTCCTGAAACTTCAGAATATTTCTTGAACTGGCACGTCGCATGCTAGGTCGTCAATTTCAATCTGCAGATGAAGATAAAGTGCATCGCAGGCTGAATTAAAGGACACGGCTAGAAATGGATTCCAGAAATGTTTCGATGACCTTTACAAGCCATGGCAAAAATGTGTTATTACTCAAGGGTCCTTACTTCGAAGGAGGACGCGTTTCAGCAGTTTAATCTGTAGTATTTTTTAAGTTATACACTCAGTCCGAGAACTTTTGAATCCTACTACGTAAAAGTTTTAGAGCGCAATAAGCATAGCGATATTAACCAACCATAGATATTTAACGAAACTCTTAAAAACGCGTACATTTTACCTTGTTTCATTAGTAATCATATTCTTTTATGAGATTTTTATTCCTTCCACTTTGAAGTATCCGTGGTAGCCTAGTGGTTATGGTCACGAACTCGTGGTCAGACAGTCGCGGCATCGAGTCCAAGAGCCCTTGTAGAGAGGGCTAATTCACGTTAAATCTTTCCTAACTCAATGTCCTCCCATTGGTGTGGTATGGAGGTTTGGTGGTGGTTATCCTCCCACATCCAAGTTTCAAATTTTGGGGTGCGACAATACCTTCGGTTGCTTTATATTGAAAGGTTAAGATAACTTTCACTTTGAAATGTCATCTCTTCAAAAAAAAATCTATTTTTACTTCTCTATTCATTTATTTTATTGTTCTAAAATACTTGTTTTGTCCCACAATTTTAGTTTTATTTCTTCCTTCCTTCCACAGAGGCACGACAGCCTAGGGTGGGCCTTAAGAAGCCTTTTTCAGGCCAGCCAGCCTTCTTCTTGCTAGTGTTCTCCAATTCTTAGTTCTCAAAACTATGAGATCTTATTCTAGGCCATCAATCCAACTAAAATTTGGCCTGCCATTTCTTCGTGTGCCAATTGGTTGAGTATCGAAGACGTTTTTAATGGTGCGGTCCTCGTCCATTCTGACAACGTAACCTGCCCTTTGATGCATTACCTTTATCGGAAAGAAAAACATATAAAGTGTATGGAAAAATTCATTCTGAATTACAGCGGATGAACGCCTTTTTTTTATGTTTTCACTAGAAAGTTCAATAATTAGATTCTATGTAATCCAAGATTAACTTCTGGAAAAACAATTATCAACAGTTTTCTAACTTTAAAAGAATCCAATAATATTTTTGAATGAGAAAATTTAAAATATTTCGGCGAAACCTCTGAATATGATTTAATCGGAGAATATTATTGTTATAAACTTTTCTAGCAATTAAAATTACTCAAATTAATTTTGAACAGCAACAACTGCATTCGAGCATCTCTCTCTCGGTCTACTTTTCTCAGAATACATTTAAATTCAATCAAGACGAACGGATTAACGAAGAAAGTTCTCTCAACAAGGGGAAATTAATACAAAATCTCTCTTCTTAATGCAAAATTAAGGTCGCAGTTCCTCGGTTCACTTACGAGAACAGGTGGTAATGTTTCCCTTCCCTCAAATACAGCAAATGCCTCTTAAGTCTTTTCATTTACCTTGGTTTCAAGTTCTTAGTAAGAGTTAAAAGATGAAAGTTTAAGAGGATATTTAATTACATTCTTAATTTTCAGATTACTGGTATAATCTTTTCCTATAATTCCTTTGTTTTCCAACGCCATTGCAGATGACTGTTTTAAGCAACACTCGTCTAAAGTGGCATCACTGCTTAAAAGTGGTTTTGTATTATGACAGATGTACAAATTATTTACTTTAAGTTCAAATTTAACTTTGTTCTAAGGATTTATTATTGAAACAAAATACGAGAATGATTAGTTGTATTTTTCGCATTGAATTTTTTATTATAGGCTCGAATTGACACAAGAGAGTTTGTAAGGAATGCTGGGTTCATTATCGTTTCGCATAAAACTCCATGGAACACTTTATTCGTTAGGCTTAGCTGCCTTTAAAGTAAAAACGTTGCAAGAAAGTTATTGTGAACATTCTGACTGTTGCCATTCTGTCCAAGCAAAATTGGTGCAAAGACATTTTTTCCAGATTTACAAGTATTATTTAAAGTTAACAATAAAATAGAAAATGATAGTAAAAAATGTCTAAATATAAAATTATGAAATTCATCTTAAAAATTCACAATTTTATTTCAATATATAATGTTTTATACTTTTAATATATTTATGTGTATTTATTAAATTAATTTTCTTCAATGAGACTTGGCCCGTGTAGCCATTAGTTGGCAAAGAAGTGAACAATTATCGCAATGAGTATTACTGCAAAAATAATGATTTATGATTTGGTTGGAACAAACTACTTTTGCAAACAATTATTTAATGCCAATTTTGCATAATTTTTGAAATTATGATTAGTCATTATTATTATTATTATTGCTCAAGCCAAACTGGTTAGAAAAAAAATTCTTCCGAGAGTTTTTTAATGCTGCTGCAGACTTTATTTTGTTGTATTTTATGACACTGTTATAACTAAATACTTAAGATAATTACTGTAAGTAACTTCAAAAGTTAAAAAAACAGTTTTATGCTTATTCCTTTGTAAATAATATCATTGTGTTGATAAATGCTCGTAGGGAAAAAAATTCTATTCTTTTGGAATAATTATGTTGTTAATTCTGGAAAATTTGAAATCACCATCTTCATTTTCTAAACATAAAATCTATAGTAAACATAAGTCAAGTCTATTTAATCATAAATTATGAGTAAAAAAGTCTCAAAAACTTGACATTTTTTCGTAAAAATATATATGAAATAAATATTTTTTTTATTGAGTATATATAAAGCATTTAAAAAACAAATAAAAAAAATAAAAAAAAAATTAAATACGGGTTTAAATTTTTTAAGCCAAGAAATTTTTAAAAAAAGCAACCTATTTTTAAAAATAAGAAATGAAACTTGATCGCATAATTTATATTTCTTACAAACATTAATCCATGTTTCCCTAAATTTACCATTAAGAGCAAAAAATTTAAAAATAATTGTTTTAAAATAAAAGATATTTCCAAAGTCAGAAGTTATTACTGGGTTATAAAAAATGGCTTTTTAGAAAATATACATTCCAATTGTGAAGATATAAAAACTCGAAGATCTCTTTTTTAGAATAAAGACTTTCATAAAGGCTTATATTAATGAGCATTAATTAACATGGGGTTTCCTTTTAAACCCGAAATTTTTAATACTTTTGTTTTATTTTTGCCCCTTCTCGATGATTAAGCGTTAATCCCGGTTTAATTCCCCGCATAATACGACACTTTTTGTGCCTAAAACCTCTGGAAAATGTTTCACAAAAATCTAGACTCTATTTAAATCTTGTTTAAAGTTAGAGCGCACAAGTTGATGCTTTTTTGTTAACTACTTTATATTTCTTTTTTTCCCTTTCCCTGGAAGATTTTTTTAAAAAAACCTTTAATGGACGCATTCAGGCAAAAAAAAAGCAGAGACCACTTTTGTAAGAAATTTATCTCCACTGGAAGTAGAGCGTGCGTAATTTTTTGTTTTCTTTTAAAACTAAATAAAACATCCGGTGAAATAAATCAGGTAAATATAAACCCAAAAAGATTCATTTTTTTAAAAAGTCCCAAAAATTTTCTAAACGCGGTGGCAACAAAAGTTTATTTTTTTATTTTAAAGAATGATTTTTCGACCAAATTGAATAAATTATTAGGACTTTCTGCAAATAGCTCGCAATAAATTTCGAAAAAAGAATTATAGTTGCATTCAGAGATTTTTCAAAATGCTTTCCTTTTCATTGGTTTCTAATGAAACTGTATTGCACACATTATTTTCGTTTGTGAAATAATGGTGAAGTCGTTACTATTTTACTTTCTTTAAGACATGCAATTTAATCCCTTTCAGTTTTTTAAAATTAATCACTGAAACGTAAAGGTAGATTAAAAAAAACAAATTACTATTACCCTAGTGTGGTTTTTAATGTAAATGTTTGTACATCACCTTAACTTTTAGAAAGTATAATTTATACGTAATTTTTTGTTATCGAAAATAAAAAAAAATGAATAAATATATCATTGCGTGTAAATTTAAATATAAACGTAAAGTTTCGAAAGAGATTGTTACATCAATAGATATTGAACATTTTATTTATTTTTGAATTTATCTTTTTATAGCTCAGGTGTCACCCTTGTCACTTAACCATGCTTTAAAATGACGAGGTCCGTCGCCAAAAGCCTTTGTGTAGCAGAACAATGCGACGTTTCTATTCACTCACTCACACGAGGTGAAAAACAGGAAAGGTCATTAACTTCTATCATTGGCATGATGTTGATATTTTCTAGGAACCTCCATCTTTGATGGGTAAAGTTGAGGAATAAGATCTGTCTTTTTCAAATTGATTCACGCAAGAACATGAAAATGGTTAGTACTCACAGTCTCCCATAAGCTGCAAATGAGAAAAAAGTCTTGAGGCAGTCTATGAATCTATATTTCTTTGGGTGATAACTAGAGAATCTCGAGAAAGTTGGTCAAATATATCTCCCGAAATGTTAGTACTCCTACAGGTAAAATAGCATAATAGCAGTCATGCAAAAGTAGAGTTTTCCATAACGCTTTACTAAACTTCTTTCAGATGAATGTATCTTACAGCTTTCAATGCTTAAGGGCGGTGAAACGGCCACTCATTGAATCAAATGTCTCCTTCGCATTTTCCCACTTAACTGCATTAAATTAAATCAAAAAAATTCGTTTATATATAAAAACTATCAAGACTAAAAAAAGAAATTTCGCAATAACAGCAATTTTTAAAAAACATTTCTTCAAAAAGTAGACCAATATTTTGGATTGGTTCTTAATTTAAATTTTAACTTACACATATATACGAAAAGAGTCAGAAGGAGTGTTAATTTCTCTTTTGAAACGGGGATTTAAAATTATTTTTGCACATCAAATTGAGTTTTTTTATTTATGGCAATTTTTAATCTATCATGTCTTTTAAGAACAACCGATCGAAACACTTATCAGGAATAATTTTAATGAGTTATTGAATTTTCATAAATCTAATTGATAATATCAAATCAATCTTCTTTTTTTTCACAATCTCTCATGATCGTTATCTCTATAACTTTTAACACTTTAAAAACATGATATATATCTCTCATACACTCTTTGATTTTATGCAGTCTAAATCAAAATTATAAAAATAAATTCTTCAGGAAACATGGTGGCTGATATAGATTTGCCTTTTTTTTAACTGGATGTATTGACGACAATAATTCCTTTCATCATTTGTTTTTACATATGCCTATAATGATAAAAAGCAAACTCCTATGAATTTTACTTTGATCCGTTTTGTGTTTTGTGGTAAAAGTATCATGAATTCATTACCTTTTCGTAATAAGCATGTCGTGTGAAAATATAGCTTACAGTTATCTTGGTTTATTTTTATATTTCTTTGAACTGAGCATAAAAGATTTAATATCTGAAATAGAAATAACTATAAGAATATTTTCCATTTTTTTTTTCATTATACCGGTTGATTCAAAATAAGTATGTCCAATTTTAAAAGCATATAACTATGAATGGTAAATTTTTATCGCTTTGCTGCCAAATAATTTTAAAAATGAAACACTTAAATTACCAATCTAACTATTTTTATTAGTGATTGTAAATTATAGCTCCCAAATTAGATCCTCAAACCTGAAGCAAACTTTTAAGGCTTTTGAAAGACGTTTGCTCAAATCCGGTTATAAATAAAGCATTTAAAAATCAGAAATGACATTTTGCTAATGGAAAAAGAAAAGAAATAAAATTTGGCTTGCTTTCACAAGCTCCAGGAAAAAATTGTGGATGAAAAAAAGTCTTAAAGGAAGAAGGAAAAAAATGCTGAAAAGACCTAGCGCTGTGGAAAATCCTCTGCATCAAAGAACTTCAGCAAAGAAACTACAGGTACTGCAATCGACAATTTGTCGTCAGATAAAGGAAATTAGCTATAAAAAAGTGAATAAATCAGTATGTCTGCAAACGTCTGTTTAAGACCGTAGAAAAACGTCCTTGGCCTCTGTATTTAATGTTACGCAAAGATAGATAGAAAGCATAGATAACTCCGGATGAAGCACTGTTTCATCTGTCATTCACAACTGGCAAAACGAAGATACAATATACTTCACGCAAAAAACGTCGCTAAGACGCAGCTGTTTTGCAAAATGCAAGTTGGCCGTCAGGTGTTATGGTACGGATGAAAATGTCCTCTCAAGGCTTAACCAAACCCTTTTTTGTAAAACCAAAGGCTAAAATTGATGCTAATTACTAGCAGAATAAAGTTTTGAAACACTTGATCAAAAAAAGTAAACGTCTTTACCCTCCAGGAAACTTTGTTTTTTCACCAAGATTCTGCACCAAGTCATAATACAAAATCAACTATAAAATGGCTGGAGGATTAAAAAATAAATTTCTGAGCCTGAGAAATAGTTACTACCATTCCCTGGCCGTGTTCATTGCGATTATTTTTATGGGGATACTTAAAAAAGCAATTAAATAGACGCAGAGTAAGAACCCTTCAAGGGCTTCAAACTGCAATCAAAGAGGAATTTGGAAAAATACTCCCAAAAATGGTCAAAAAAACCTTTTGGGCTAGGCCGAAACGTTTAAGCAAAGTGTACTATTCCAAAGAAAACCACGTTGAAAATTTCATGTAAATAACTTAATTCGATACAAAATTATAATGCTTTGAAAGTGGTCATATTATTTTTCAATCAACCGGAACGAAGGAAATAATAGTAGAAAAGTTATAACGGATCAATTCAAATCGCAAAAAAAAATATCTAAAGCATTGATGGCGAATGTCATGTCGTTCTATTCAGTGGATGCTCTAAAACTTTCGAACAGGAAATGTTGCTCTACACTATTTTCGTTTCCGAATTTTAATGCATATCTTCCAAATTTTGCCACTAGGGACGCTGTTGTTTGCATTAGATCGGGCGTAGTTGCTTTACTATATCGTGACCCACTTTACATAGCTGTAACGCACTCCGTTCAAAAGTATTTTCAGAATAAAAGGACTTTCCTCTGCACCTTGTATATTGTATGCAATTGTGAAATCAATACACAGTAATGATACTGAAAAATATATCTAAAAAAGCTAATTTTATTAAAATCAAGAAAATACAACCTTCACCATATCATAAAAATTACATCAACATTGATTTAAAAAGATCTTTTAACGAAAATTACCATTTGTTTTATTTAAAGCAATTAAAATTGTAAATTAAAACAAATATGTTCAAAATAACAGTTTTTTTTTTTATTCACTGCGAATATGCATTATGCTTTCTCTGTACCTGCTTTATATCATTTTAAATAGGTATTTTATTCAATAAACAATAATAATTACATCCTTAATTTCATAATAAGCAAAAACTAAGCACTTTTAAATTTATGCAATTGAAATAATATGATTTTATATAACTTAATCCGCTTATCAAACTTTAAAAATTCCCAAGTCCTACAAGAGTTCTTAAAATTCTAGATTCTCCATATAATCTCATTTTTCAAATTTTTAACATGCAAATTTCAACGGGGGGATCAAATTTATTATAATTAATTATTTATAATTAACTATCTTGCATCTTTTTTTAGGTCCAAAATTTTTTTCTTTAATTACAATTTAATTTTTCATTGACTTGAAGCAAGTAATTTTTATTTATTCTGAAAATTTAATATGTTCTTAAGTATGAAATTCTATTATTATTCTATTAATATTTTTTATTTAATATTAAAATAAAAATTAAACCAATTTTCTTTTAATTGAATGAGATTATTTTTATATTAAAATATTTTAATTATATAACATTAATACCTGGTATGAATAAATCTTTTTGTCTAAATATGTACTACAGAAATAAAATAAAGGGTACAAAAATATATTTTGTGTAATATATTAAAATACATTAATCATTCTTAACACATTGTTGCCTCCAAAACTTGTCTGATGTATTGCTATGTATAATACTAGCATGTTTCAAAAATTGTACGTACAAAATAAGAATTTTCCATCTTAGACATATTTTCAACATTTGGTTTTACAAAAGTAACAGAATAACTTACAGGTTAAACCAGGGTCGGTAACCAGTGGTACACGTGCCACATGTGGCACGCGATACAATTCCCAGTGGCACTCTGCACTACTCTACATATTTGTCAATTTTTGAATGGTTGGAAGTTGACAAATTTGTAATGGACCTTATTTCACAAACATCTTTAAAATTATGGACATTTACGGAATTACGAAAAAATCTGAAAGATAACTCTAAAGATAAATTAACAGCTATTTTATTAATTATTGATGTCATTGTGGGAGAGAATAAATTGTTTGAAGAGAGAACATTTCATGTGTGTACTCTGCTTTCCGACTTTGTTTCTTCACATCCAAGTTAAAACTCTTGGATTCGAGTAAAATATTTTGAGTTCGCAAAGATATGTTTACCAACTGAATGCTCAGAATTGTGTCAAAAATTATACCCTTGATTTTGCGATATGAAAATATACCAGCACTAGGTTAGCATTAAAATTCTTATTTAGGTAAGTATAATGAAAAGGAAATACTAACGTTATCTATTCTTATTTTAATAAATAAGTCTAAAAATACATAATATATGTAAAATTTTAATTATTTTTATATATGTTAAAGAAATAGTTATATTTTACGATGTTTACATTTATGTTGAGAAAAATTTTTAAATGATGCAAAATTAATACAAATAATAAAACTTATAAATTGCTATTATCTACCTTTATTCTTCAACTCTGCAGGCATTATTAAATTTTTTCAAAAATATTCTACTGTGTGGCACGCTGAATCATATTGGTATATTGGTTTGGCACGTTTTAAAATTAAAAGGGTTTAAAATTTTTTCCGGGGTTAAACTATAAACTACTGCAATTTAAAGTTTTTTGGGGATTTTAAAATTTTTTTAAATGTCATATTTTTTAGAAATTTTAATATTAAAACTTTTTATTGTATATTTCAAATGCATATAATTGTTGAGTTTTTAGTATATTGTCATCCTTATTTGTAGTATTAATGAAAAAAATCTATCTGTTACAGAAAATTTTAAAGAGAAGCTTTTGACAATACTTTTATGCAAATATCATTTGGTAACTCATTGCCCTGGCTACCACATATCCTTTGATGTTTACTACTCATACAATGCTGCTTATAAGGTTTTATTCCATTAAACTCCTTTCGGCAAGGCTCGCATTTAGCATAAGGAGTCTTCATATACATTCGACCATCAATTGGAATTTAAACCATACTGTTTGCTGCTGATTGGTTACTTCAATTACATTCCCGGAACCATTATTAGGAATTGTAACTTGACATATTGTTTTCTTTTCCTCCACATACTGCTTTTTAATCATTCTTTTTTCCATTTCTAACACTTCAGCGTTCCCAAAGCTTTTTGTATAATTTTGATATACTTCTTTTAACCAAGCACTGAAATGAAACAATCAGAAGAGTGAATTTGATGATTGTCCAGACATATATGTGATATACAATACAAGTGAGGCTCTGTTTTTTGATGTTATCTCTCGCTTCAAGCTTTGCAAACAATTCCAATAAAAGAGCCCTCACACTCCATACTTCAAACCTTCCATTTCTGAAAACAAAGAGAGAAAATAAGTACACCCATTATGGGCACAATTGCGGTACTTTTTTACTAACAATTTTAAAATTACCCAAATACTTTTCCGCGTTTTTAAAAAAGGCATAAATGGAAAATTTTTCATGATATTTAGTGTAAATTAAAAGGGAATACATGTTTAAAATTGTTTTAAGGACATTTTGAAAAAAAAAATTATTTAAATACACTATTTCGGCTAAATTTTAAACCCAGAAAAACCCTTTTTTCAAATTGTTCCCCTTTTTTGTAAAAAAAATGCTTCTATTATAATAATATTTTTGCTTTAAAACTCAAAACCTCCGTACAGGGGAAGTTTTTTTTTTAAAAAAAAAATTTTTTTTTTTAAAAAGTTTTTTTTTTTAAAATTTTTCCCCCCTTTTTTAAAAATTGGGTAAACCCCTTCTAAGTTATATAAAAAACCAAATTAAACCCCCAAAAAAAAACCCCAAAAAAAAAAATTTTTTTGGGGGGGGGAAAAAAAAAAGGGGTTTTTTTTTGGAAAAATTTTTTTTATTTTTTTAAAAAAAAACCCCTTTTTTTTTCCCAAAAAAAAAATTTTAAAAAGGGGGGGCCCGGTTCCCAAAAGGGTTTTTTTCCTTTAAAAATTTTTTTAAAAATTTTAAAAAAAAAAAAGGGGGGAAAAAAGGGGGAAAAAGGCCCCCCCAAAAAAAAAGTTTTTCCCGCTTTTCCCCGGGGGGGCCCCCCAAAAAAAATTTAAAAGGGGGGCCCCTAAAATTTCCAAAAAAAAAAAAAAAAACCGTAAAAAAAAAAAACCTTTAAAAAAATTTTTAAAAAAATTTTTTTTTTTTTAAAAAAGTAAATTTTTAAAATTTGGGAAAAATTTTTAAAAAAAACCTTTTAAAAAACCAAAAAATTTTAAAAAAAGGTTTTTTTTTTAAAAAGGAAAAAAAGGGGGGCCCCCCCCTTTTTTTTAAAAAATTTTTGGGTTTTTGGGGGGGGAAAAAAAAACCCCCCTTTTTAAAAAATTGGGGTTTTTTTTCCCTTTTTTAAAAAAATTTTTTTTTAAAAAACCCCCCCCCCAAAAAAAAAAAAAAGGGGGGGTTTTTTTTTTAAATTTTTTTTGGGGGGTTTTTTTTTAAAAAAATTTTTTTGGTAAAAAAAATTTTTTTTTTTTAAAAAAAAAAAAAAAACCCCCCTTTTTTAAAAAAATTTTTTTTTGGGAAAAACCCCTTTTTTTTTTTTTTTTAAAAAACCCCCCCAAGGGGGTTTTTTTTTAAAAAAAAAAAATTTTTTTAAAATTTTTTAAAATTTTTTTTTTTTAATTTAAAACCCAAAAAAAAAAAAATTTTAAAAAAAAAAATTTTTTAAAAAAAAATTTTTTTTTTTTTAAAATTTTTTTTAAAAAATTTTTTTTTCCCCAAAAAATTTTTTTTAAAAAATTTTTTTTGGGGAAAAAATTTTAAAATTTTTTTTTTTTTGGGGGGGGGGGGTTTTTTTTTTTTTTAAAAAAAAAAAAAATTTAAAAAAAAAAAAAATGAATCAACGTTCCCCCTATTCCAGACCCCCCGGACGGGGTTTTATGTGTGGAGAACACCCAAAAACTTTTGCTCCGGGAAGGGCATCTTTCCGACTGGAAGCAGGGAGGGGGGCCCCTTATGGTATGGGGGGCGATATTTTGGTGGGTCTTGGGCCATTTGCCCTTTCCATGGCAAGGTTCGTTTCCCCCTTATGTGTATATCCTGGGGATCAGGTGCATCCATTTTTTCCAGACTTTTTTTCCCCGGGAGAATGTCCATTTTATCAAAAACGACAACGCCCCCTACCCAAAAACAGAGCAAAAATCGTGCAAGAATGGTTTGAAAGAGCATGAGGGGGCGTAGGTCATTTTTTTTGGGCCCCCTCAGTCACCTGATTTAAATATTATTGAATTTTGGGGGGATATTTGGAATCAAAACTCCGTGCTCGATTCCCTGCACCATTTTACGATTTGGCATTGGGAGACCGCTTTTCCACGAAAAATGGCTTCCCCAAAAGTTTTCATGCCCCTCTAGGGTCCATCCCATTTTAAACAGTCTGAAATTTCCCTAAAAGGGGGTCCAACCCCCTATTAAAAAAAAGCATTTCTCCTTTTTCATAGGTGTTCGTATTATTTTGTAAAACCCATGTGTATTTAAAAAATTTTATTTGGGAGCCTCTGTATAGGGGGTTTGAGCAAATACAAGAAAAAATATTATAATAGAAACATTTTTCAAAAAGGGGGTTATTTTAAAAAAGGGGGTCTTTCCCTATGTTCATTTTTTGTCAAAATATTGTACTTAAATAATTGTTTTTGTAATACAAATTTCTTAAAAACAATTTTTATATACATTTTCAAATTTGGGGGGCACTAAATATCATAAATATTATCCATTTAACGCTTTTAAAGCCCGGTTTCCGGAACGTAGGGGGATACCTTTTTTAAAATAATACTCAATAATCAAATGATCTAAAAAATTAACATAAATACTAATTTAAAGCTCGTTATGAACTTAGCTGCTGAGCATCAAATCGTTAGGAAATCTGACCTCAATATTTAAAACATGGGGCCCTTTTTTTAAACTGTGGGTATTGCCCCCCTATTGGTTTCAAAAAAAATATCTCAACAAAAGGGGCCAGCATATTGAAAAAGTCGGGAAAAAAAAATATTATTTTTAAAAAAATTTTTTATCTGGTAAACAAACAAAAACATTCTTTACGTAATAAAAATTTGGGAAAAACATTTAACTGATATAATAAACTTATAAATGTAAAAAAACTGTACAATGTATTTTATAATTAATTTTTAAAAATACTAAATTTTCGAACAAAATTTAAAAATTTCCAGTGACCTAATGGGCCTGTTTATACAAAAATTTATAACCAAAAAACAACACATCTTAAAAAATTTGTATGGTTTTTTAATTAACTTAAATGCCGATTAAAAGTTACGCAATTCGCCCCAACCCAAAGCCACTGAAAGTAGGCCGGGGTGGATGTATTTGGGAAGAAAAAGAATATATATACCGTAAAATCCGGCGTATTACGCGCACCACCGTATAACGCGTACCAATACTTTCAAGCTGCAATTTTTAATTTTTAGGTATATTCACCGTTTAACGCGCCCACCCTTTTTTACGAAGAAATCTGAAGGGTACGTGCGTATTGCTCTTATGTTTTAAAGTCATTTATTCGAGGTATTATTTAAAGCTTTAGAAAAAAAACATCATACTTCTAGAACTACAACCCTTTAAGCTCATAAGAGGAATGTCATTTCTTTTAAATAAGCACTAATTTTATCTATGCAGAAGTCTAAATTTTTCTATTCTCTTCATTATGTATTTTTAAAAGCTCTCATTTTAATACCAGGCAATAACACGCACCTGTAAATTTTGATCTTATTTTTTGTGTTAAAAGTGCGCGTTATACGCCGGATTTTACGGCAAGCAAATCCTCTGAAATAAATAAATCCTTCGCAAACACTGTCAGGTTCCTTTTATTGTATTTCAAAGCCTTCGGAATAATTTTACGGATAGAAGTGAACAAAAAATCGTACTTCGTAAAGACGTATATATAAGTCCGGGGTGATTAACGCTTTGGCTGAGTGGGACGTTTATATATGTCGGTGGCACTCAAGAGGTTAAAGTCGTATTATAGCTTTAGCGTCAAAGTATAGTATTATTGAATTCAACACATTGTTATTGTATGGAAAGGAAAAAGGGCGATGAATTTTTTTTTTTTTTTTGAATATTGGGTCGCAAATATTGAAAGTTTCAGAAAATTAACAGAAAAAATCGTAAATTTTAAGCTTCGTTATGATTTTTTAATTCAGCAAGTAAAAAAACCATAGTTCCTCTCTACAGCGAACGAAATATTAACAATTAAATTATATAAAAAGTTCTTTTCTAAACTTTTCTAATGAGTATTATTTGAAAACATGTACATATCTCTGCAAAAATAGGCTGCTAAAATGTGCCTTTAGGAGATAACAACAGATACTAAACATCTTCACCATAAAATATTGACCAGAATCAACCATCTCTGAACAGCTCTTAAAGGCAAATTTCCATAGAAAGGGTGAAATTATATAAAAAATACAAAGTGTACATAAAAAATAAAACTCTGCCTTTCCTATTTTTAATTTCATCAATAATTACCAACCATCTTTAGTAAACAGAATGGCAAAACCACTAATTTTTTTCTTTATTATATTAATTATTCAAAAAATTAATAAGTACGATACTTTTTACACTCAAAAGATACAAATACAATTAAATATTATTACTAAATTCTATAATTAAATATTATTACTAAATTCTATAATTAAATATTATTACTAAATTATATATAATTAAATATTATTATTAAATTATATAATTCAACATAACTGAAGTCAAAATATATAAGAGTTGGTTTATTTAATATATCGAATTATAGAATATTACATTTAATGCAAAAATTAAGAAAACAGCAGCAAAGGTCTTATTCAGGACTAATTAATTCTTGTTACATTGAAATTTCAGAAATTTATCAATTTCATCCCATACTTAAATACTGTCATTTGAAAATACAGTGAAGAAAATACATTATTTAAAAATGTAAACATAGCATCTTTTTACTTCAATATTTGACATTATTTTAAAAAATAATGCACAAAAGAAAAAATGTTATACATGTGGAGAAAGATTGCAGCTAAATATATTACTTTCAATCATTAAAACGTTTTAAATATAAATAGTGGGTTAATTAATTAATGCTCATAATAAGAGAAATCCTTCCACTTCTTGAAGTCACGTCTTTCCTCGGCGAAATTCTTAAATCTGAAACAATTCAAATGTTCTTGTTACTTGATAACATTGATTGTGATTGAATTATGAGTGTGTGATCACAAGAGACTGTTTATTCATTCATTGGGAAAATTCTATTTTTAAGGTATAAGTTATAAATTCTTCTTAAAAGAAGCAACAAAGATTTTTTTTGTGTGGTTGACTACTGAAAACTTTCAACATACGCTTTTTTAAGACGCTTTCATAAGTTTCACTTGTATGTAATGGAATCTTTTTAAACTCAATTTTTACCCACTTTAAAAGTTCAAATTATTTAGAAATTCCGCACACTTGTCAAGGACCGATGACAATACAGTAATTTTATAATTTTGTTTCATTGTTCTGATCAGGATTGTAACAATTAAGGATTTACGGATTTAGCGACTAATTCATTACATCGTTTTCAGATTTGGCGACTAATTGCTTAAACCATTTTCAGCGACTAAAAGATTAAGGTGCAACCCTAAAATCGCAAATAGGCTTCTGGTTAATACAAATAAAACAACAAAATGTTGTTTATGTAAAAAGAGTAGGATGGGCGGGTGTGTAGTTTTTCTGAAAATGGAAATAAAAAAAAAGACTCGTGCATGTGAATAAAAATAATTTATGTTCTAACTGCTAAATATTTTTTATTTTTATAAAGCAATATACGCTTAAGAGTGATGATACGAAATAACATTATAGCAATACGTTCAAAAGGTGATAAATTTATGTTCTAACTGCTAAATATTTTTTTTTATTTTGATACAACAATATGTTTAGAAGTGATGATACAAATGAACATTATAGCATTACGTTTAAAAGGTGATAATACGATTGACATTTAATATTTCTTCTTAACACACTTTTATTAGTTAGACCTGTATCTATAGAGACGGAATCTTTGAAATTTAACGATATGGAACTCACCCGAGGCCCCATAAACGGAGAGAGTAAATACTCTTTAGACCCATTCATTGAAGAGCAAGACTAATTCCAGGAGACACATAATTCCGGCTCCAAATATCAAACTCAAGGGTAAATTCAACAAAGAATAAATGATTGTCTTAAAAACTAAAAAAACAGGTTTTTATTGCAGATCGAACTCAAAAATGAAAAATAAATTATAGTTTTAAAAAATTTTTAAAAACACGCTTTTATAGTGAATCGAACTAAAAAGTAAAACAATAATTCTTAATATAAGAATAAAATGATTAACGAGAAAATTAATGTCATTGAGGTAAAAGAGTGACGCTTTATACTACGATTTTTACACTAACTCAGCATTTCGGAATAGAACTTGTGACGGGCTCACGCGTCTTTTCTGTAACATTACTTCTGGGTTCTTTGACGGCCAAGATTAATGGCAAATCTTTTCCAACCCAAATCCAAGAAGTAAAATACGATTATGAAATGCAAATAAGATATCTTTTAAAAGAACAGAAGTTTCAGTAAGCAGTATGGCAATTTAGGGAAAGTTATGTTTGGAAGAGATACGAGTGTGAATTGACGGCCTATCATAAAGTTACCAGGATATTCAGCCATTGATACAAGGTGCATACCATTGCACGTGCGCCCAGACATCTCAGTACCGTGATAGAATCTTAGCTTGAATTAAGGTAGGACTGATTATTTGATATTAGGACTTGTAATATTATCAGAATTGAGAGTAGGCAAATAATATAATTATTTAGATAAAGTGATCTAAATTACGTGATTCGGTTTAACTATCGCTGTGTGTTTTTGGTTTCCTATTAGATTCTCACTTGCATAAATTTATCTAAATTATTAGAAGTTTAAGTTATATTCTTAATAAAGTCATATTAAGAATTTTAAAATGTCTGATCATTTTGAAAATCCCACACCTCTAATTCACTCTGACAATCAAAGATATGGTCACCAAAGAGCAACCATATCACAAACTAGTAAAAATTATAACAAAATTAATATAGAGCACCCCACGCTTTTATCCCAATGACATTAATTTTTTAGAACTATAATTTATTTTACTTAGGTTGCATAAGCAAGTTATGAATGCCACATAAAATTTTTAAGCAGTTATCTACTATATAAGAAGCATATATATATTTTTTTTACCTTACATATTTTCAAACCCTTATTTCCCACTTACATTTAAAATTTTTCTTTTTAGGTACTCTGTAGAACACTTGTTTTATTGCTCTCCTCTAGTGCTTAATATTAGTGACTACTCATTTAGGGATAAGAGCTTTTTGAAAAAATATCTTACTCTCTAATACCTATGTTATTATTTGTTATGTTCGTTATAATTTAATTTTTTATTACCTATTATGTACGTTACTTCTCGTTTTCCAGTTCTAACAATTCCTAAGCACTTTACAACTGTTCATAAAAGGTCTGTTGTTGTGTTATTGAATCCGGCCAATCACTAGAGCTGACACAATAAAACTCATACACATACATGTAGGTATTAAATAGCTTTGCTTTCTTATGTTCTGCAGAGCATGATGAATAGCTGATGTTAAAGTAGTTTTGTATATTTAAAATATTCATATATTTTTACTTTTTTCTTAATAAAACACAACTAATATAAATCCCTCTTTTTTTTGCCCCAGGGCCTATGGATACCTAGTTACGCTAGTGGGTACTGCACTAAATTTGTCACAAAATGTCGAAAATTAAAATTGGAAAAAGAAAATAATAATTTGAAACAATTATCAGTATATTCCGGGTTTTCAGCTTTGTATATTTTAAGGGTCCACCACATTATTAAAGCAAAGTTATAAAAAGAACACGAAAAAAAAAATTTGTCATATTTTCACAGAACCTTTCTGCAACTTCAAGTATGTTTAAACAATCTCATTTTTCCCACTGATAATACAAAAAATCATCCGATTCTTATCATCAAGGAGGAAAGAAAAAGAATACCTGACATACACATTTTTGAAGCCTATTTATTGTCTTCGCGATTAAAAGAACATGAAACTTATCGACAATATTTAAGACAAAAGAGATTTAATCTTAAAAAAAAAAAACTAGAAAATAAAATACAAAAGAAAATATATGATAATTAAGAAAAAGATCGAAAGTCTAAAATTTCCAAGAAGTACAACTCTCTATTTTTTATTTCAATACATAATATTAAAAAATTAATCGTAACATTCTTAAATTAGTAATAATTATATTACAATTTTTTAAAAAGAATGTGAAAAACTACAACCTGGTGGATAACTCTTCAAAAATGTCATGATCAGAAAGCTTATAAATAATGCTTTATTACTTTCCACACAACTTTTCGAACGCGTTCATCTGAAAGGGGACTCCCCGTTTTTCGTAGCAACACTTTTTACATAATTTTTCTGATAAGTGTTAATATGAATATTAATTGGCGCGTTAGCGCTTATTTGGCGAGATACTTTGGAATTCCTCCCGGAGATAGTAAGTGTATATTACCGTTGCACTATTCAGCTGCTCAAGGGCTTTTGGCAACGGACCTCGTTATTTTCAACCATGGTCAAGTGACTAGGACGGCACCTGGGCTGGCACACCCCCTCCTTTAACCCTCTCGCTGTGCATCCCGCGATTTCCACGGGTACGCATTTTTTCCAATTATTTAGCTGTGAAACCCATGCTGTTCCTACTTATGTTTTCATTTATGTTTCAATGTTCATATTTTTATGATATAATACTATATTTAAAATAAAAACTTTTCTACAAAATTTTTTGTATATCTTAACTCGGCTGGCTGGCGTAGTTGGTTTGTCGATTGCCTTCTGCATCCAAGATTGTGGGTTTGACCCAGACTCAAGTAGGTGGATTTTCATGATGCAGAAAATCGACAGCTGCCATGTCGCATGATTATGTGACATGTACAAAATCCCTTAGAGTGCCCGTTTGGCTTGGGTGCCCTTGGAAAAAGTTCCTAAGTTCAATTTCGCATCGTCAGAGCTCAGGTGTCCTCCCTCTAGTGAGGAAATTGGGGTCAAAATTACTTGCGGCAATTGGTATCGCCTATATAGTGCCGAAATAAAAAGTGATACCAACTCTTGGGGAATGAACTAGGTCCGCAAAGGTAAATAATACCAATACAACAGCCCTATTAGAGAAAGAAAAGAAATGTATATTTTAACTGTAAAATGTAGATTCAATATGTAGATTTGAAATACGTATTAAAAAAGCACGCAATTTTTGAACCTACTTTGATAAAGTAACTACGCAGCGAAAAGGTTAACTTCCTCACTACATCCACGTGAGGACGTTTGAGCCTCTACCTATTTAACCTGCATCGGCCTCCTCTGCACGGAATGTCTTCAGCAAACTCATGACATGACGGCCGCGAGTCCATTTCCTTGATCACATGGCTACCGCGCCGATACCTCCTGAAATGTTATGGAATGACTGACAAAAGCTACAGCAGTGGTCTTCAAATTGTGTCGACTTACGGAACCCTTTTATATATATATACAATAGGTCCCAAAATTGAGTATACACCATTTACTCTTTTTTTTTAAAGCTGTAAAAAATAAATACAAACTTCCCATTAAAACATAATACTTATAGGAACATTAAAATAGACATTAAGAAGTGCATTGGTCAGAAAACAAATATTAAATCCATATAATATGTTCTAATTATGTATAGTTTTCGTAATAAAACTGAAATTTGGAGTCACAAAATTGAGTATACACCAAAAGAATTTAAAAGTTAAACACCACTTTTATTATTGAGATTTTTCTTCAAACCATTTTTAACGTTGAACTCAAGAGTACAAACGTAATAACAGTCATTTGCTTTAATTTTTTTTTTCACATGTAAAATCCCTTGTGATGAACTCTGGGCGAGAAACGTCTGAAAATGAACGGGCTTTGGTTATCAAGCGGTCGAAAGACGACAAATCTATTCGAGAAATTACTTCATTGATCGGGAAAAGCTATGGTTGTATCCAAAAAATACTTCAAAAATATCGTAGAACTGGATGTGTGGCCAATATTTCAGGAAGAGGGAGCAAAGAAATTTTGAGTGCTAGTGCAAAGAGGAAGATTACACGCTCGGTAAAGAAAAATCCACTGTTAAGCGCCTCGAAACTTGCATCATCGACATCATCAGAAATTGGGGAAAAAAATTTCAGCAGAAACTGTCAGACGAGTTTTTCATAATACAGGATTTCATGGTCTACTCCAGTACGAAAGCAACTCATTAATTGCGTCTATAGAAAAAAAGAGACTATCTTTTGTAAAGGAACACATTTCAAAACCGGAATCGTTTTGGAATACTGTTATTTTCTCTGATGAAAGCAAATTTAATCTTCACAGGAGCGGGACGTATAAAGTGTGGAGACAATTTGGGGAAAAGAACTGACCCTAAAAACGCCATAAAGACGGTTAAGTAGAATGATTTCACACAGTTTGATTAACTATTTATTTCAATATGAAAATCATAAAAAAATAATAAATAAAATGGTATATTCTTTCGTTTGATATCAAAAGGGCCCGTAACATTTCGGCCTTTCCACCCTTCCGTTCCTTTATTCCCCAACCAGGAGACCGCTGTACTTCGCGGGCTGGTCCGCCTTGAGCCTTTCTACTCTCCCGTTTCCTCGGTCTTTCGCCAGGACCGCTGTACTGCGGGCTCGTTATCCCCTTTTTATCGCTCAAGGGACGCCCGAAGGCCCCCCTTAAAAAAACCCAGCTCTTTTTTGTCCGACTCTCTCGCTTTTTTCATATCATCTCTTTCTCCTAGTCATCCACCGCTCATCTCTTTGTCGGCCTCAGCCCCCTGGTTCTGCTGTCGCCTTCCGGTCTCGGCTCCCTTTGATGTTTTACCCTTCTACCGCCCCAAAACCCCTGTTCCCCTGTCCCAAAGAGGCGCCGGGCTGGGGGACATTTGTCCGTTCTCAGACGCGACGGCGTCACCAGTGGTGGGAAAATCAATACACAATGATAAGGCGCCTCTTTTTTACAGTCCGGTCATGGGAAAAAAAGGGGCCGAAACTTACCACCAGTTACGTTCCTTCCCCGCAATTAGGGGGAAAAGCCTGGGAAATTTTTGCAGCTTCTGTCTAAGGGATCTGTTGGAAAAAAAAGGGGGAAGAGATAGTTTGTCCACATGGAGGTGGATCCGTCCTTGTTTGTGTATTCAAGGAAGTCGGAGAACCTGTGTTCATTGATGGTATTATGGATAAAATGGTATATTTGGAAGTTTTAAAGAATAACTTGCAAAAAAAGTGCCGTTAATGTAGAACTTGAATCAAATTTCCTCTTTCAGCAGGACAATGACCCGAAACATACGGCGAAGATTGTCAAGTTGATTTATTGTACCATTGCAAGAAAGAACTACATACTCCACCCCAATCTCCAGACTTAAATGTCATCGAAAATTTATGGTCCCAGTTGGAGAAATCTGTCCATGAGCACGCCATAACGAGTAAAGAGGACTTAAAGAATGTCTTAAAAGAAGAGTGGAACAAAATCACAGTGGAAACCACCAAAAGACTAGTGGAAGCCATGCCTAAAAGGTTACAAGCTGTGATCAAGGCAAAAGGTTTTGCAAGTAAATATTAATTTACTTCCTGTAACAAAATGAATAAAAGTGTACACTAAATTTTGTGGTGGTGTTTTCTTCCAAATGTTATTATTATTTATTTTTTTTGTATAAAAATAAGCCGTATTGCATAATTTTTACTTCACATACATAAAGGGGATAAGAACAAGTTTAAATAGTTAAGAAACACGATTTTCTTAATGAATAATTTAGCCGGTTAAGAAAGTACTTAGTATATAGGGTGTTGGTGTATACTCAATTTTGGGACTCACTGTATATATATATATATATATAGGGCTCTAGCAGTTTTGCCACCCCGGAGAAAAATGGAAAATGCCACCTCCCTCTATATATATATATATATATATTATTTTTAAGTCTTAAAATATTCAAGACAATTCGTCATTAAAGACATAATTAATTGATATTATTTCAATCGAGTGAAAGGAGAGAAGTAATTGCCTATTTAAGAGGGACAATTTCTTCGAAAAATAGTCTACTAATGGTGGAGATAACAAGCGTTTGTTTTAACTTACAGAAACTACACTCAAGACTAAAATAAAACATCTCCTGTGGCTCTCTATCTACCAAAAACTCTTATTACGCTTGCCCCCTTTTGGATAGCTGAAACCGGACATCGTAAAGGTGAAAGGAATGTCCGTTGTGACCTCACTCCGGGATGGTGAGAAGGTTACTAGTGAAAGATTTGAAAACATTTTTAAAATTTTCATGCTTTAACATATACTCCTACCTCGAACACTTCAAAGTTTGCAAAAAAAGATAACTGTTATTAAATATACAAAAAATTAAAAAATTAAAAAAAATAAAAATCCCTTAAAAAATTTTTTAAAAAATAAAAAATTTTTTTAAACCCCAAAAAATTTTCAAGAAAATATTAAAAAATTTTTGGGTAACCCCAAAAAAAAATTTAAATTTTGTCCGTAAAATTAAAATTTTATTGTTTTAAAAATTTCCAAAACCCCGTTTAAAAAAAATTTTTTTGAAAAATTGTAAAAATTAAAAATTTTTTTTTTAAATTTAAAAAGTTAATTTTTAAAAAAGTCTTTTAAGTGTTTGCCGATTATTTTAAAAAAATTTTTAAGAAAATTAAAATTTTTTTTTGTTTTTTAAATTTTTTTTTGGAAAATAAAAAAAAAAAATTTTTTAAAATTTAAAGATTTTTTAAAGGGAAAAAAATGGTTTTTTAGGTTTTTTAAAATTTTTTAAAGGGGGGATTGGTTTTTTCCCTTGGAAAAAATTTAAATTATTCTTTTTTGGGCAAACCCCGGGGGAAAAACAAAAAATTTTTTTCCAAAAATAATTAAATTTTAAAATTTTTAAGGAAAAATAATTTAGGACCCTTAAAATGCCCTTTTTTTTTAAAAAAATTTTTTTTCTAATTCTGGGGTTGGGTTGTTTTACCCCCTTGAAACAGTCCCACCCCGGGGAAATTATCTCCTTTTGGAGTGCGGCAACCTTTTGGGCAATCCAATCGCTAAAGGGAAATTTTTGCCTCTGGGGTTTCCCGGAACAAAAGGGGGTTTGGGACCCCCCCTAAATCTACCCCAATTTTGGGGAACTAATTTTGGGAAGGAAATTTTCAAAAACCCTGCAAATTCCCCCAAAGTTTTTGGAATAAAGAAATTTTTCCCGCTGTACGGGGTTTTGGGGGTTTTTGTATCAACCCGGGCCCTTTCCCCGGCCCGGGAACCTCTAACCACTAGGCCCCCGGCCCTTCATGTACTGATTCATTTTGTAGGAGTTGTAACGAACTATAAACCCGAAGCAAAAATGAAAAAAAGGTGTTTAAAAAAGGGGGGGTTATTTAAAGACAGTCCACAATAAGTTGATCCATAATATAATTTTAGATATGGAATTTTTAAATTAGATACGAATTGGGCAAACCGGCTTACACTCTAGGGTCAAGTTACCCCCGACGATCTTTACTTTTTTATACGGGGTTTCCCACAGCAGCCCCTCCATCCCTTTATTTCGGCAAAAAGGGGTCCTGATAATCAATTAATAGTTGAAAAAACTGTATTTACATCAAGTGTCAACCACTACAAGTTTAAAAAAGATGTAGTTGAACTAGAGCGGATGAATAAAAAGTATTTTATTAACGCGATTGAAAATTTGAACAAGATATAAAGATAAACAAATCTATATAGGGAGAGTGTGAGATTTAATAGTGGGGTTGTGTGTAAAAAAAGTGGGTCATTTTTTTTGATTGTTTTAAATTAGTTTTTTGGGATTGTAATGTTTTTGGTTTTTTTACGTCCTAAAATTTATTGAAAATGGTGAGTTAATCCAAATGGATTATTGGCATCATATTTCGAACACTGAACCACCGAAGCAAAAAATAAATTGGCCAAGGGATATGAACTCGTTCACCTGATCTAGTTTGATGTGATGCAATTTTATAGTTACTCTGGATGGTTTTCTAGCCACAGTTTTTTCAGCCTGCATATTTGTGAAATTTCTTTTTCAAATAAATAGGAATCAAATATATTTTGGCTTGACACTTTTGCCTGACATTTCCACGAAATCAGTATATTTCAATCCAGTGCGCTAGATTGAGGAGTATTTTTTCTACATTTTTTTAGAGATCTGTATAAAACTGACAAAAAGAATGTTTAAAACTGTCACCTCCTACAATTGCGTGCTAACAAGTTACAAATAACGGATTTATATAAAACCCCATTTGTCTGTAAATAAATGTTTCAATTAAACTTGATTCATGCATTATATTTTCGATTGATTTGTCATTAACGTCACAGTAACTCGAATGAAAAAGCAAAGACTATTGGCGATGAACATCGTAATTCCGAATCAGGCTCAAGTGTCGAGGACGACACCTGAGCTCGAAAACTTCTCTTTATTTCTACACTTCGTCAACGTTAGGACTTTGAGGTTGGACAGTATTAAAGTACATCAGCATTTTTTTTCCAGATGGTTGTTTAGTAATACTAAGGTGGCCAGTTTTCTTACAATGAAATGGAGGGCGAAAAATTGAAAACAAAAAATTTCAAAAGTAAATACTTTATGGACAAAAAAAATTTGCGCACCAAAAAATAATTGCGGGATCGTAACGGGGAAAATTTGGGATGAAGGTACATGTCGGGGAGTTTTGAAAAGGGTTAGAAATGCAGCGTGATTGTGCATTACGTATAGCCGGGGAGAGGGCGTTTAAAAGTCGTTCCCCCGTGGAGTGTAAAACAGGTAACCAAAACTTGTTTGAGTGTTTGGAATCGTTTACAAAAAGAAAGCTGAGGTAGGGGCATCCCTTACCCCCCTTTTGGAAGACAATATGAGAAGCTGTCGCAGTTTGAAAGGGGGGGATCATCCCGGGATGGTGGAAGCTGGGGGGCAAAAAGGCGGGCGCTCGTCAATTAGGCCGCTCTGGGTTGTGTTGTGAGGGGGGTGTTGGGACCAGTGGATCCCAGAGATGTCAAAAAACGAAGACCAGGCCCCAGGACCCCCCCGACAGACCAGTCATCGGGGGAAGACCGCCACATAGTAAGAAAACACGCGTACTGCCAACTGTTTATCGGGGCCCCCATCCCTTCACAGGTAGCCCCCTTCACTGGGGGGCCCGTTTCTTCTCGAACCATACGAAGGCACCTGGCTGAAGGACATTTGGGATAGCGGCACCCATTACGTTTGCTGCCCTTGACGCCCACTCATCGACACCTCCCTTTGGAATGGTGCTGCGCACGAGGAAACTGGACAGCAGCGGAATGGAACCTGGTCTTTAGCGACAAATCCAGATTCAATCTCAGCAGTGATGACAATCGTGTTCAAGTGTGGAGACCCCACCTCAATCCTCCTTTTCAGCGACACACCGAAAAAAACAACCAAAAAAAATGGTAAAGGGGTGCCATTCCTACAATACACGGTCACCCCCCGTATTGATCCCTGGCACCATGCGGCCCCGGTACGTCCATGACATCCTGCAACTACTTGTTGCCACTTTCCGGGGCCCGGGGCCCTTTTTCCCAAGGGGGAAAACTCGGCCTCCCCACGGCAAAAGGGGGCCAAATTTTCTCCCCCACTGTCACTACCCCCGGCCCGCCCAAAACCCCTGGTTAAAAACCCAGCATACCCAGGATCATTTGGGAAAGGCGAGTTGGGGATCCCACAGTTTTAACGAACCAGGGGGTAAGGGTACAGCAAATATGGAACGAAATGTCTCAAGACATCATACAGAACTTTTTAAAGCCCCCTTTTCCCGATCGGGTTGCACGTGCATTTTGCGCTAGAGGGGGGTTTTAAAAGGGCATTAAATCCTCCGTTTTTTTTTTCTCTGAAATAAGTTATCCTTTTTTTGATTTTTCAACCTATTTAAAGTACTAGTATGTAAAATTTCGTTTCATTTTTACGACTCCTTTTTTTGGGTTCGCTAATTTTTTTTTCCCCTAAGTTGTATATGAAACATTTTTTTAATTCAAAAAAAAAATACTCTTTAAAAAAAACTTAAATTCCCCACTTATTTACTTAAACGAGTATTTTTTCCCTTAAGATTTTTTTTTAAAAATATCATTTTCTAATGCATCCCCGGGAAAATTTTAGGCAAAAATTTTTCCCTTTCCTTTGAAATTTTGGTGGGACCGGGAGTAAATATTAACATTCAATCTTTATTTCTCCCTTTTCCTTTTCCTTTTAATTTCTGCATCATTCAAGGGGGAAACAAAAACGTAAATTCAGTAAGAATAATTTTTTATATGGGAAAGTATTCATTTTAAAATTGGTTTTTAAATGTTTTCACCCGTTTTTATCAATTTCAAAATGTTTATTTTTTTCCCGTTGTTCTTTTTTATAAGGGTTTTCATATGCATTTCGTCCCTTTTTTTTTCAAAACAAACATTGTCAAAGGGAAATGAGGATTTTTTTGGTAAAACTCCACAATTTTTCCCATTTTTTTGCCCACTTCATTTTTGGGGGGGTCAAAACAACTTAAAAACGTTTTTTCCTGTAATATTTGTTTCAGACCAGCCCCCTTTGACTTATTGGGAAAAATCTAATTCATCTCTGAACACAGAGATTAACAGATCGTTTTTAAAATATTGAAAAGGAGGACACTTTTCGAGGAAGGACAGAACCTATAAAATGAGGACGGTTGGTCTCCTTAATAATACCAGGATTCGTACCCATGTCTCAACAAAAAACAGTGCGGCCACGATGATTGCGAAACCATTACCCATCTATCGCCCTCACGTGTTGTACTTCAAAGGTCAAGGAATGATTTCATAGAACGGAACAAGGATGAAATGATAAAAAAACAGCATTCTTTTTTTAAAAATATTTTCCCACATACGCCATTTTCAAAAAAAAAAAATTAATCGTTAAGCAAACAAGAATTCAGTAAATTATAACAAAGAACATTATCAAAGATACATAAATTTTACTTTTTCTTCATTTTTACATAATTAAGTAGATTGAAGATAAAAGATCAAAATAAACTGATTTACATTTAGAACACAGACGGAATACACATTCCTTGGTAATATTACAAAAGAAAAAAAATCAAAAATTCTCCTCCATACTGTGAGACAGACAAAAAAGCTGTCTGGCGCCGCTTATTATATACACACTGTGCATAAATTTCGCTTTTTCACATTTATCAATTTCCTCTAGTAAAACACGATTCTAGTGGAGCAGATGATTCAAAAAAACTAAAAAAAATTGGTCAATTCCTATTACAGCCCACCTCTAGGAGAAAACTTTTTTCAAGCTCTCCAAAATGGCACCAAGACACGTTTTTCAAAATCGAGTTCAAGCGAACTGGGAAATAAATGATGTTTTGTTCCAAGGAGCAAAAATGGAAAACATTAGAACTTACAGAAATAATTCGTGTAAAATTTAGCTTCTATAAAAATAGTAAGTACTTTTTAAAACTTTCGGAACGATTCCATGAAAAATTTAGCTTTTCAAAAATAGGAAGTGGAGAACATTAAAAAAAAAAAAATTTAAGTTCGAAAGAGAATTACAAACGTTAAGAACAAATTTAGTATAATTGCGACTTCTAAACATAGGAAATTAAGGGCATTCTAATAAACAAAAATTGATATCCGAAGGTCAAAAATGGAAAACAATTTTTTGTTTAACTTTTGAAAAATAGGAAATTAAGAACATTCCAAAAAAGAATTAAAGTTTGAAGGAGAAAAATTGAAACTTTTAAGACATTAAGAACAAATTAAGGGAAAATTCCGCTTTGAAAAGTAGGAAATTAAGAACATTCTAATATGAAATTATTGATATTCGAACAACAAAAATGGAAATTTCTTTTTACCTATCGAAAAATAGAAAATTAAGAACATTCTGAAAAGATGGAATAGATGTTCGAAGGAGAAAAATTGAAATTTTTTAAACGAACTCCTGCATGATTTAATTTCTCTTAACAGTATTAAACACATTCTAAAATTACTCAAACGACTTTTATTAAACCACGTTCCCCTTCCCTTACTTCATGCGGATTCTTTCCTCCTTTCGAACGGCATCTCCATTTTAACTTTTTTCCGTAAGCGCCAGCTAATAATTCCCACTTTTTTTGCCAAAAAATTTTTAATTAACAATTAAACCTTGCTTTCATCTCGTACACAATAACCGATAATAGCAAGTACAGCTGAACCTGTTTTCGTGCGATAGATAGGGACCGCATAAAAATAAACGCAAAAAAAAAATATTCAAAAATTTCATTAATTCTTACATAAAACAAACTAATTCGTGGAAATACCACAGAATTTTTTTGTATGCGGTGAATAGGGACCGCATTAAAGAAGTCGCATTTATAAAATACGCCAATTATTTACGAAATTTATGTAAGAGTCTTAACAAAGTAAATAATTAAATATTACTCATGGAATCATTTTAAAAACATGTAGTTTCTCATTGTAACACGGATAAGTTTACAAAATGCACATATGTAACACATTGCTACTCATCGTTATCCAATGCCCTATAATGAATAAGTTCAAAATCGCTTTCGTCACTTGAAGGTACAATTTTAATTGATTTTTTTGGCTACATAAAGTAAGAGATAAGTTTTTGTGACGAAGTTCGGGTGGTCACACACACACAGTTGCTTGTAAATGTCACGATAACCAGTACCTTGTACATGATTGAAGCCCTTTTTGGAATTTTATACTCCTTTCTTAATTGGTATCTTTTTTAAGAAAATGTTTGTCCAATTTGTTGGAAAGCTGGATCCCTGCATATTTTTATCTGTTCTCATAGAATCCGGTTCTTCTTGTCCATCTTCATAATCCATCAAATTATTGATAATGTCACTGTCATTGAAAGTTTCGTCTTCAATCAAGCGCGGGCTGCTGGAGTTTTGAGAGAAAGCAACTGAATGCGCATAGTCGGGAGACTGTTTATAACAAATAAACAGAGTGTCTTGAAGTGTCTATATTTCAGTGGCGTAACATACACCCCCGCATCACGGGGGGGACAGGACAACTAGAGGCACAAGGCCTGACGTACACTAAATACGTATTTACTCAATTTTTAAAATATTAAAGGCAAAACCTGACTTTCAGGGGGGTGGGTCCTAACATTCTCCGCTACACCAATGGTAAATAGATAGAAAACATTACAGTGGAGTCAAAGCCATTGAAATTCATACACCGCATAAAAAAAAGATCGCACATAAAAAATCGCACAAAACAAATCACATAAAAACTGGTTCTCCTGTATTATCGGAATAACAGCAAAACGTCGAAATAAGGGTAACGCGAGTGGTAACCTCGTACGTATATAGTAAGTGGCGAGTATATAACTACTAAGGTGACCAAACGTCTTCCTTTAGGGAGGACGTCCTCCATTTATAGGTTCTGTCTTTCCTCGAAAAGTGTCCTCCTTTTTCCCCTCCTTTTCAATATTTTAAAACTGATCTGATAATATCCGTATTCAGAGATGAACCAAAAATGTTTCCAAAATGTCGAAGAATGGTCTGAAACAAATATTGCAGGAAATAACAGTTTTCAATGGTATTTTTTGACTTGGTCTCAAGTAAAGTGGGCAGATATGGAAAATTACGTTGAGTTTTTATGGAAAGAAATGTCCGATGTAAAAATCGGCGACGATTGTATTTCTGAAGTGGAAAAAATACTGAATGTATATTTAAATTCTAATAAATTAGAAGAACTGGAAAATCAACATACTGATAAACTGGTAAAATATGGGTGAAATTACTTAAACCATTTCAAAAATGAACACATTCTATATGAAAATTGGAACGTTTCCTGGAACTAATGCAGCAGTTGAAATAGTTTTTTTTCAGTTGGTAATGATTTTTGTGAAGCGACTAAAATGAGAAATCAAAATTAAATGTTAATATTTTAGCTACAGTGCTTACCGTAAAATTCAATATGAAGGATATTTTTTGCCCGAACTTTCCGATATGATAGAAAATGATATGCTGACAAAAACAAATCACTCAGTGGTAAAATACTCTTTTAAGATAACAAATAAAAATAATGTAAGCGTAATTAGCGTATTTTTGTTTGAATTAATAAAACGCTTCATATATATATTTAAGTTGTAATTTTTTTAAATTTTTCGTTCTCCTTTTCATTGTAAAAAAAATGGTCACCTTACTGACTACACTCGTTACCATTCTTGAAGACTTAAAATGGAACTTTACTCAAGTATTAAGAAAATGGTCAAAAGGTCTTATGAAGGAATAATTATTTAAACATTTCAGAAAAATATTAATTCCGCTCCACACTTGAGTACTGTCACTTAAAAGTACACTAAAGAAATGACAAATATAAATATAGTACTTTTCCTTCTTCTTTCGTTGAGATTGTTTTAATAAGATAGGTATCAGGACCTGAATTATACCATAAAAATTCGGTTAAACTGTTTCCCGGGGTGACACTGTAACCCCTGCACCCGTTCCCGGTTTAGTCTGATTAAGTTCAAAAGTTTTCAGGAAAGTTGGAGTGAATGGATCACGCCACTCTCGCACCCAAGCCTTCAAAAGACTTGATTTTTAAAACTAGGGTTGAAGAGACTATAATATAACTGATGACCATATATCGCAAAAAAATAAGGATAGTAAATTATATATGTTTCAGTATTTAAAAAGCGTGTGCTAAAAAAATCTCACAATGATCTACACATGTACTTGGAAGTACTTTGGGGATAGGCAGATGATACATAATTATATTATTAGAGTTTCAAGCTTCATGTCCAGATAATCATACACCCTTGTCCGGATTTCATCAACGCTTATCATGTGGAAAAAAAGGAAGTTGATGAACACTATAAAACGGCATTACAAACTCCTTAAGGTATCCGACTACGTTCGGGAACGACATTTTGCAAAAGCGTGTAAATGGATAATATTTATGATATTTAGTGTCACTTAGATTAGAATACATGTATAAAATTGTTTTAAGGACATTATGACAAAAAAATTATTTAAATACAGTGTATTGGCAAAAAATTAACTTAGAATAACCATGTTTCCAAATGTTCTCCTTTTGTAAAAAATGCTTCTATTGTATTAATATTTTGCCTGTATTCAGCTCAGACCTCTGTACAGAGGCTCAACTAGAGTTTTTGAAATGCATAACTTGGAAGTCGGTTTATTCATGTTTTACGAAACCAGAAGGGAGAAATTTTAAGAAAATACGCCCATGATTATTTCAAATGGTTGTAACTCTGAAAATAATTTGAATGTTTCAAAAATCATAGTTGAGCCTCTGTGCAGAGGTCTGAGCTATATACAGGCAAAATATTATTATAATAGAAGCATTTTCACAAAAGGAAAACATTTTGAAGAAAAGGTTATTCTAAGTTAATATTTTGCCGAAATATTGTATTTAAATAATTTTTGTCATAATGTCCTTATATATACAATTTTATACATGTAATCTAATCTAAGTGACACTAAATATCATGAAAATTATACATTTATGCGCTTTATTAAAATCATGGTTCGAACGTAGTCTGATACCTTAAAATTGAAAAGATCGTAGAATGAGGCATAGAGCATCTCACGATGGCTTATCACTTTACTGAGTTTTTTGCCGGCAGCACTTTGTGCAATACTGCAGTTAGTTAAAACTTGAATAATAAAACAACGTAACACTACAAAGATAAAAAACACACAAATATATATTCGCTAAATTTAAAGTATCTCAAGCTGTTTTTTTTTAGACTAAACTGTTAATAAACTGAACTCAAAAGTTTCACATAAATAATAGAACTTGTGCCAACTCAATTGCGTGTAATATAGTCTCAATTTTGCATACAAAGAATCAAAGCTGGCACCTACGCATATGTTCCGGTGTTTTAGATCGTTTCAAAATATCATTTATTAAACCAGAAAGAAAGGATGGACGTCACGCGAAAACCATCCATCAGGGGTTTGTTGCCACCGACGAAAAGCAATTGACAACCTTCTCTTTCTCCACTCCTTTGATGTCGAAAACACTATCAATTATGAGGAATGACGGGAGTGTGTATTTTTAATGACAGTCAATTTATTTTACCCTGGAAAATAAAAATATCAATGAACATACGGAATTCTCCATTAGTGAGATCATAAAAAAGTAATTAGTTAGGTCTGAGTTTCATTATGAAATTTCAATTTTTAAAGAGCAAAGTAATCTATATTCATAAAAGGGTAGCATGGATGGCTATAGTTAATGACGAAAGGACAGAGACGCGCGAAATTTGGTACACTGAAACTATGGGCTATTGTAATGTGCAATTAAAAATGAATTTTTCAAAGTTCACTATACATTTCTTTTCTTTTTCTTACTCAACGGGGAAAACAGTAGTATTTTTAGGCGTGTAAACTAGTAAACCTATTTTGGAAGAATTTTTTAACATAGCATTCAGAAGGTGTGAAGCTTAATTTTTTCAAAAATGCTTACATCTAAAAATGAATTAAAATGAACGAAAGAATGTTAGCTTTTTTTTTTCTTCTTTCAGGAGGAAAAAATATTGCTCCAAGTTAGTGCATGTTAAATACATAACTTCGGCTTATACTCATTTCTTAAACAAACGCTCGAATTCTTAAAGTGAAAATCCGTTGGTAGGAAAACAGCATCTGATAGTGGTATAACACTGTCGGCTGAAGTCTCCAAATTTAGCATTTTCTTTACGTTTAAGTCTATCTATCAATGGAAATATAACCTCATGCAATCACAAGCAATTAAAGATGGCTCACAATTTAGCAGTTTCATGAATGTCCATAATTTTTAAAATAATTCAAATATAACTTCAAGATACAATTCAAGTCACTTAATTAGAAAATGTTATATAAAACTGTTTTAGAATGTTTTACATTTAGAATATTTCACAAATATATTGACAAATAGAACATAGAATGAACCAATTTCAAAAATGGATTTTTGTAAATCTTCTTAACTAGTTAAACTTTTCACCTATATGGAACCCCTGGAACTTGAAGAGGCTCGGAACCTAGAATAAATAGCATAACTTAAAACTGATTTACACATGTTTTCGAAAGATATATCAAAATAATTTTAAAGAAACTGATTATTTAATGGTTTAACTCTGAAAGTAAATGTGAATTTTTAAAAATCATATTGTAGTCTTACAGATTTAACTAATACAAATAAATTTATTATAATTAAAGCTTATTTTCACAAAGGAGAACATTTTGAAAAAAGGTTATTCTAAGTTAATTTTTTGCCGAAATAGTGTATTTAAATAAAAAATTTTTGTTAGAATATCCTTTTTATACATATATTCTAATCGAAGTGACACTAAATATCATGAAAATTATTCATTTATGGGCATTTTAAAAATCACGGTTCTGAACGTAGTCGGATACCTTAAGACCATGTTCTGTTGTTGTTTTTGCACATCCTTGGAGATCCACAAAGCTATATCAAGTCCATATGCCCTAAAGGAAATACAAAACCACATCAATAGATCTTTTGTGAGATTCTCTAGAGCAGTGGTCCCCAAACCTTTTCACTTCATGGAATCTCCAGAACTTGAAGGTGCTTTCGTGGAACCCCTAGAAATAGAAAGTGTTTTCGTAGAAACCCCATTCCATACACACATTTCGAAGACTATATCTCAAAATAATATTTAGAGAAGATCAACATGTTATGGACACTTTATATAAAGGCAATTAAAAAAAGTATTGCATTTATTATTAAAAAAATATATAATTTAATTTTTAACATAATTTTATTCATTAATAATATTAATCTTTGATCGAAGTGTCTCTTATCCACGCATTGTTTAATAACTGGGATACGTGCTTACATTTTTACATAAACTGTCGAAATCTAGGTCTATTGAGATTAAATGCTATCGCATTACTTATTCAGAGTTGAATTTGTTTTATACTTTGTCTGTTTGTAACCACTCACGTTGAGAAATATATTTCACTTAAACACAATGCTCTGAATGTCATTTAAATGTTAAATGATGTTCTTGTTAAATTTAGATTATAACATCGAATCTGTTGATATGTTGATAAGTTATTTCTTCTCCTTCATTACAGATATTTTTACCACAAATACAAAAAGATGAATTTTTCATTAGAAAACTATTTAGTTTTGCAAGGCATATAGTTAACTAACGAGTGGAAATTATCTCGTGGAACCTCGAAATGGTAAACAATAAATATTCGTCAAACTAGAAGGAAGTATATGTGTTTCCTACGCTTCACTTAACTGTGACTGTGGGCGCCATATTTTTCCGCCTTCTAGAACTCTGTACCCGGGCATTCTGTAGCAGGAAGCGCAACGTCTTTGTCCGCACAAATCCGCAGCACCTTCAAAGGTGTAATTTTCCTTCACCAGCATTACTACTTTTAAGTGTAAATTTTAACAGTAAATATTTATTTCTGTAATATAAACATATGTACTATCTCCATCTCTGGCTGTTATTCGAACTCAAGCAGTGGCACCAATATGTATGTATAAAGTTAAAGCGTTTATAATATTAATTTGTTATATTATAATAAAAATTTAAAAAAAGTGTTGCATAATAAAGTTATTATATATGAATAAAATTTTCAGTTTTAATGAGTAGGACGAGCAATAGATACTTGTAGTTATATCAACTTGATAGAGAACGTGAATCCATTTTGAATACATATTTATTTTTCCGTATTTTCATTGCGTCTCGTGGAACCCCTGGGTATGTCTCATGGAACCCCAGGGTTTCGCGGAACACAGTTTGGGAACCACTGCTCTACAGAGCCCAATGTACTCTAGGAATTATGTTCTGAGGAAGCATGCCTAGTGGTACAATTAGTGCAGACTTCATAACTCCTGGCAACATCAGTGTACATCAAAGATCTAAGATGACCACTGAGAAAGAGATTACGTGCGATTTGGTCCGACCTATTGCAACCAGGTGTCAAATAGAACGATTGCTCTTATACCAGTATGCTTTGGTGGAAAAGACCGAGTGGTTATGTTTTTGCACTTTTCCCTGGAAAAGATCTCAAAATAGGTACAAAGTGCATATGATATCGAAAAATCACAAGCACTAGCCTTTTGACAAGTGTCGGCAATCTGATCTCCTTCAACGTCTTCACGAGAACAACAATGTTCTGAATAAAACAAATGACAATATCCTTTTTAAAGTAAATAATTTTAAAGATGTCAGCAAACTTAAATATGTAAATAATTTTAAATGCTATCAAGTAAAAGAGCGTAAACGGGTCGCCAACCCAAAAAGACCTTGCGGCCACTTCCAAAAAAAATTATGATCTCGCGGGCGAGCATAAAAATATGTACCTTTATATCAGATTAGGAAACAAAAACATTTATTGGAGTGAAAATTTAAAACAGAATGAATTATTGTTTTCATTATTTTCATGTATACAGGTAGATACATGTATAGATAATATAATAATGTTTATATAATATAATAATGCAAAAGATCAAATAATGTTTAAAAAAATTACAGTTGCCATTTTCTTGAAAATTACGTCGTTCCTTTTGAATTGATCTTCGTTATTCATTGTTGAAATTTAATTGTACTGTCATTCTCAAACGAGATTAAGTATACATTGTCCTTTATCTTAATCGTTCTGAATATTTTTTAAACTTTAAAACATCTCTGACTACCCCCTTGCTTTTTGGGCACCCCAAACAGAAAAGGAGGAGGAGAACGAAAGTCGACACACAGAGAATCATGTACCATCCATAGTAAAAGGGTAGGCATAATGTAATTTGGAATTTATGAAAAAATTTTTTTTTAGTCAACCCGTAACTGTTTGATAAAAATATATAAATCTATTTTTAACTAAAGGAATTTCTAATTTTA